>CAIGQW010056847.1:2294997-2309465 GCA_903798125.1 Danio choprae | reverse complement strand
AGTGAGAGAGAGAGAGAGAGAGAGAGAGAGAGAGACAGAGAGAGAGAGAGAGAGAGAGAAAGTGCATCAATATGTGGTTTTGGTATTATTCACCGTGTTCAGGTGTTCACGGAAGAGATGGGTTTTTTAGTTGTCGTTTGAATGAGACCAATGTACCAATGTATGAGGAATAGGAAGAAGTTTTATGAAAGAACGAAAATGTTTTGTGTGCAAAAAAATATGTTTTTTTCAGGGAAGAATGCAAGTGTTGCAATTGTGCCAGAGAAAACAAATGTTTTATGTAGAATTGTAAACTTTATTGGGGAATGAAGTTGTTTGTACGAGCAAACACAAATGATTTATGAGCCATGCTAAGTTTTTGGGGAACAATTGGGGAACAATAGTTACAATTGTTTTGTGAACAAATGCACAACTTGGGGTCGAGTCCAACCTTTACCCTTTCCTGATGCCATTTCCCTTCTCTTTTCCCCATAGATTCCCTCTCAAAACGAGTGTACATGTAAACACACAGAAGGAGAAAGACATACAGAGTGTGTAAAGGACCAGCAGAATCCCATAAAGAAGCAGAAATCTGTGCTTGAACTTCATATATTGAGTAGTTCCTCCATCTGCACCGTCATGTCTCAGTGCCAGTAAATCTGGCCCAGCTGTGTGCCGTCCTTCTTCCCTTCACCTCCCCCCCAAAAGCAAAGCGTTTCCCCTGTTATCAGCGGCCCACAGCTGCAGCAAACACAGACAAAGAGCGGCCCTTGAAAAGATCTCACCTGCTGATGCTATCAGTCTGTGAGCCAATAGACTGCTCTCTTTGATATGAGCGCCTGTTGACTTTAGCGAATGCCACACTCGAACACATGGCCTTGAGCCCAAACAACTGTGTGGACGATTGTGTTCATCTAGATTCTGAGATTCCAGCCAGCTTGCTGATTAAACGCTCCATATAAGAGCGGACATTATTCACTTCATTAGCCACCAAGGTCGGGGCTCATATGCTGGTTGGGTGAAATGTAGCTCTGCTGTCTATAACCTGGTGAACGTCCTTGCTGTCTACAGAGTAAGAGCTCATTCAAAAAGTTATAAATTTCCATGAGACAGCATTGGAAAATCTGGGTTTTTCCGGCTGCCTGCAGAGAAATTATTACCAAAACAAAGTTATCAGGTTGCCCTTTTTCATACTTTCTAGGTTGGGATGTCGCCTTCAAAACAGAGGCGTTCGCAAAAGCACAAATGCCAGGTTACATTACTATCTCCCTTTTCGGAGCCAGCAAAAAGATTGGCTTCGCATCAGTTCAGATGCTTCGATGGGACAGCTGTGAGGGCCTTTGCCAAATATTTAGAGCTATCCCATGACAAGAAAAGACAGCAGCAGATGAAACACATTAAAGCAAGCCAGAGGAACCCATAAATGCTGTGTTTTCTTCTTCCTCTGGCTCTCGGGATAGCCGGGTGTTTTTGGATTTATGGTCGTTTCTGAAGACAGGTTTGCTGGTGCAGCTGCGTGTTTGCCCCGGGCCCACGTGAAGCCATTAAAAACATCAGGCCTTTGAGTTTTCAGCAGCCAGTGTCAGATAATGCCAGAGGAGATTCTGCATCACTGACAGTCCTAAAGGAAATCTGCTTCTCTGTGCATTTTAAACAGGAGCAGGTTTGATGTGCTGGGAATATATACTGTACTGGAACTCTAAACTACTACCTCAGCTTAAAAAAAAGAAGAAGAACATTTAACACTTTTAAATAATGGTGATGGCCCATTAGTTCATGTTAGTTAATGTATTTACTAACATGAACAAACAATTAGTAACACATTTATTATGGTATTTATTCATCTTGGTTAACATTAGTTAGTGTTACTAGAGTAAATAACGTTAGTTCATGTTAACTAACGTTAACAAGCACAACTTTGGATTTTAATCATGCATTAGTTAATGTTGAACTATGATTATTAAATGCTTTGCAAGATTATTCATACTTAATGTTAGTAAAACTGATGGACCATTATTCTGAAGTGTTACCGAACATTTATTGATACTTGGCTGCAAAATGTCTTGTTCTGATGTCTGCAACTTGTTTATACTTTTCTAATAAATGACAGCTTATATTTTAATGCCAATTACTTAGCATTCGGAGATTTTCTGTGTGTGGAATTCACTATTATTCTCAATGGTGAACTTTCAAGTGACAAAGTTGTTATTATCATTATCATCTTCTTCATCATCATCATCATCCTTTTTTGTTTTAAATGTATTGTATCCTATTTTTTTAAACACTATGTATAGCAACAAAGAAATAATTAAATTTTTTGTATAAAAAGTATTTTATTCATCACTGTATTCTGAAATTCTGGATTTTATTTAATATTATTTAATATTATTTCATGTATTTTTGGCAGCCCTTAAAGCAAATTTCTATGACTGATGAAAATGAATAAATTGGTATTTGTTTTTTGTATTCTTGAATTCTATGTTACATTATTATTTTTATTTTATTTGTCTGGCAACTCCTAAAAGAAATTCTCTATAACTGATAGATAGATAAATAAATAAATATTCTTTCCTTATTTTGTCCAATGACTCATATGATTTATATGACTCAGAAATAAATACATTAATCAATAATTAAATGGTTAAATTTAATTAAATTTTTTAATAATAATTTTAATAATTACATTTTGGTATTCTTGAATTCTTAGTAACATTATCATAATTTTTTTTTGCAGTTAATAAATAAATTGATCCTTTTTATATATCCTTTTTTTTCTTTATGTTACATTGTTATATTTTTTTATTTTATTTTTCTGCCAGTTACTAAAAGAAATTCTCTATGACCGAGTGAATGAATGAATGAATGAATGAATGAATGAATCTTTCTTCATTCTTTAGTCTTCTTAAATTTTTTATTTTATTTTACTATTTAATTTTAAGTATTTCTGGTAGTTCTTAAAATAAATTGCCTATGACAAACAAGTAAATAAATAAAGTATATTTTTATTCTTATGTATTCTTCAATTCTTTATTTTAATTACTTCTGTAAGTCCTTAAAAGCAATTCTACATGATCAATCTATCATTCAATATATTTTTTTTATTTTCGTATTTATTTATTATTTTTTTACACTTATTTATTTACTTATTTATTTTATTTTATTTTATTTTATTATTTTTTCATTTTTCATTTCGGCTTAGTCCCTTTATTAATCTGGGGTCGCCACTGCGGAATGAACCGCCAACTTATCCAGCATATGTTTTACGCAGCGGATGCCCTTCCAGCTGCAACCCATCACTGGGAAACATCCATACACACTCATTCACACACATACACTAGAACAATTTAGCTTACCCAATTCACCTATAATGCATGTCTTTGGACTTGTGGGGGAAACCGGAGCACCCGGAGGAAACCCACGCCAACACGGGGAAAACATGCAAACTCCACACAGAAACGTCAACTGACCCAGCCGAGGCTCGAACCAGCGACCTTCTTGCTGTGAGGGGATCCTGCTACCCACTGAGGCCCTATTTTATTTTTATTATTATTATTATTATTATTATTTTTATTTATTTTTTTTATTTACTTTCCGGCAGTTCTTAAAATAAATTTTATATGACAATGAAAGATACAAATAAATAAATAAATAAATAATCATATACATTCATAAATATTAAATATGTATATATGTTAACTATAAAAAACTAAATGCTAAAATCTGACTCCTCTCAAAGCCAAAAATCCCAAACACTTTTGTCCTATTCTCCTAAAACTAATAAAATCCCAAAACAACATAATAAGCCAGATTTCAGATTCCACACAGAGGTCAGACTCTTGAAATGACCTGAAATCTCTATACACAGCTTCTCAAAACTCAAAAGCCACACAATACAGCAGCTGGGGGCATCTCAAACTCTGTCTGTCACACTTGAATTTCAGCAGCATGAGCTCTTGATGAGTCTCTCCTGTAAAACCAGCCCAATTAGCAGCACAGAGCAATGGAGAACAATACGGCGCTTTGTGTTTACCACACCACAGAGAGCCTCCAATGACCCAAGCCTGTGTTCTGACTTGTAAAAAGGCACTGTAAAACGCAGCAGTGTGAATCACCAGCGCCGAGCGACTCATCATCGCACAGATTATTATTAATGCAACTGTTTGTGTGACGGCCCCTTTTAAAGGATTACACCAAAATAACCTGTCATCACGGGCCTGATTGTGTCTTTTGATTGGTCGTAGGTGAACGCGAACATTGTAAACTGACAGAAAGAACGCCATAAACGCCTGAACAAAAGTCACGTATTCAAACTGGCACAGAATATATAGATATAAAGCTTGAAAATAAAGTGCACAACTCTGACTCTGAATCAGTTTTAGGCTGTTTTTGAAGCTTGATGGCTGCTTTAATGGTTTTGGAAAAGATAATCATAGGACATCAATGCTTCCTATATTGAAAGCTACAATTTAGGGAATAATAAACCAAAAATTATTTAAATAAATTTGGCAAGGTCACTTTGTAAAGAAACAGAAATGGATGATTTCCTTCAAAAGGACATTTGCCGCAAAATTTTTAAATAAATAAATAAAATAAACTGTGAATTCTTTCCGTTTATGTCCTTTGGAAGAAGAGCAATTAGATTACAGATTAATATCAAATTAGAGATTAATATGAATTAATTTAGATTAAAATAGATATAATGTAAATGTGTAGATATAAATGTGAGTTTTTGTCATTTGTTTAAAATATTTCCCAATAACAATGAAACTTTTACAGTATTTCATATAATATTATTTTTTTATCATTTCTTTAGTTTGGTGGGGATAAAATCAGTTGTAAGTTTTTTAAAAGCAATATTAAGGTCAATATTATTAGCCCCTTTAAGAATCTTTTTCCCCCAACTGGCTACAGAACAAACCTCTGTTGTCCAGTCTTGCCTTTAAATCGCACTTTAAGCTGAATATAACATCTTGCAAAATAACTAATATTATGTACTGTAAGACAAAAGAAACAAGTGGATAGAAATTAAGCAGCTATTAAAACTATGACGCTTAAAATGTTTTTAAAAAAAATCTTCTCTCCATTAAACAGCACTTGGGAAATATTTTAAAAAGAGTTTAAATCTCATGTTAGGGATAATCATTTTTGATTTAAACTGTATAATAAATGTCATTTATTTACAATAAACTGTACATAAATGTGTATTATATGATTTTAAAAGCGAGTTACTTGGTTTTACTGTTGCAGAATCTTTGTGATGGAATTGAAAATATATATATTATATTAGATATATATATAATATTTATATTATTTATATTAAAATATATATATTAGATAATTCAACATACTTAACTAGAAGTACTAAAAAATAATCTATTTTTTCTTGTCAAACAAAAAAACTCACAAAACAAAAACCTAAATTACTAAAACTTTACCAAAATGAAAATGAAAACAGAAAAACTAAAACTGTTCTAAATCTCAATGACGCTAAAACATCACAGACTGAAAGTAAACGATGACAGGATTTGTACTTTTGAGTTAATAACACATTTAAAGACTTCAACGTTGATATTTACAGGGATTCTGATTGACTATAATGAGATCTGATATCTTGATATTTTGACCTCATATACCTATAGAAATCATCAAGTAAATAAATAAAAGTGCTTACAGTGAGGTTCATATGGTGGTGGTGGATCTCCACACAGGATACACTCCATGTCCTGAAATCCACTTAACTTGGTTTTTCTGTAAAACCTGAAAGAGGGATTTTTATATGTGTTAATATTGCTTAATCTTAACCATTTCAACCATTTAATTCATCAATTAATCTATTAAGGAAATGAAATTACATGAAAGGCACACGATTTTGTGTTGAACAGAAGAACGAAACTCTTTAAATTTGGGGTCAATCAATTCAAAACTTTGAATCAAATGAACACAATTGATTAGTCAAATTAATCTTCCTCTATACTTCCAATGCTTCCACATAGTACCATTATTGGACAAATAAACACTTTTGTTCATCAAGTATGCATACAATTGATCGAAAGTGAGTTTTAAAAGGGACTTTTCAATGTTACACTGCAAAAAAGCACAATGCTAGATTCCACACAATCGATTTGTGCTAGGACAACATGAAGGAAAAAGTTAATTTATTCATTTTTACAAATTTAAGTGGATTAAACATAAAAACAATTAAATTGTCCCCCTCAAAAAACTCAAGGATTGTGTTGTTTCCGCTCATTTTAAATAAGTAGTTTGAACAAAAAGTAGTTTGAGTGTATTTTAAGAGAATGTCAGGTTTTATTCTGTGATAACAACCTCCTCGATGTATTTTATCCCTTACACAACATAACTGTGTAATGCCGTGATTGACCAATTAGAAGCAAGCATTGCAGAGAGTTGTGAAATAATGTACACGTGTTAATTATGAATTACATACAAATGTCAACCTTGCCATAAAAAAATATATACATTTTTACCAAAATAGCGAAAGCTTTTTATGTATAGGCTTGTATTTTACAGTACTGAAAAACTACTCAGAAATGTCTCTGTAAACATATTTGATTTGATTCACCAAAGCCACACAAGTGCCAATTCCACATCTGTCCCATCTGTAACGAAGACATCACATCCACAACAAAGCTTTTTTTCTCATAAATGCAAAAATGTTCAAAAAAATAAAATAAATACTTTTTGTTTTATAGAGAGCCAACTCTTATCCATTTGATTAGTTTCAGTTCTTTTGGGTTGTGCAGGTTCAATTTTGCACACCTTTTTGGCCACATCCACACAGCATTTTTCTGAGCAATTAACTCTGTGGTTATGGAAAATATTAACAGATGTGTCAATATACTGTTAACATGCAGTATATTCTATATTGTGAATTTATATTTAACATTTTTGCTGCAAATGCCACATCCATATTGCTGGAATTGCCCACACATAACATATCGTAAACATAAAATCCCTTATTAGACCATTAACATGAATACTGTTACTGTAACTAATGCTGCAGTGTTTCCCACATTGTAACAGATAGTCTTTAATTAATTACGTTGAGTAGTTTATGAATTAAAGGGGACATATTATGCAAAAATCACCTTTATAAGGGGTTTAAACAGTTGTGTGGCAACAATGTGTGAGTGTAGCCAGCCACTAATCGTACAAATGAATTAATTATATTCCTTATAATCACACTTTATAAAATCAGCCTGCAGAAACACTTTGATTGCCATTCTCTCTTTGTATGCATCACCAGAGGGAGAAAGCCCCGCCCATTAATGACAATCTCTCCCTCATTAGCATAGACAGCCCTGAGTGAGAAGCAGTCGTTTGTCCTGATGTTGAATCTGCCGCTATGCTGATGCATAGGTGTTTGTAGCTCCGCCCTCTTTTGAAAAAGAGCACAATCTCATTTAAATTTAAAGCGAAAGTCACCAAAATGGCACAATTTGGATCAAGGACTAAAATGGGCAGTTTCAAAGAGTTATAAAACATTATTTGTGGGGTATTTTGAGCTGAAAATTCACATACACACTCTTGGGACATCAGAGACTTATTTTACATCTTGCAAAAAGTGATTCAGCATGTATATTTAATAATGTTAAAGAGGTTTAATATATGTATTAATTGGATTAGAAACCTTAGCATTTCCTTGAAGTGCAGTGAGTGCACATATATTCTGTGCTTCTGAATGGCTGTATTTAAATTTCTGTCATGTTGCGTCTGGTGCAAACAGCCAAATTGCTTATCACTGCAAATCAAACTGCAAATGTAACCTGCTCACCTAATGTTTACGTTTATAATATTTATATTATTTGCTAATTAATAACCACCCCATGTGGAACTCTGCATCTCATTTCAGGCCTGTTACTTTCCATCGGAGGTTGCATTTCAGTCATGAACACACAAACAAGAATGTTCACTCAGTATGTTTCTGACCATCAAACGACCAGCAAGCTTTAAATGCGCTGTATTTAAGTTTTTGACTAAAGCATAAAAATACCATAATATGTTTGCAGATGTTTGAGAAACATACTGAGTGAACATTCTTGTTTGTGTGTTCATGACTGAAATGCAACCTCCAATGGAAAGTAACAGGCCTGAAATGAGATGCAGAGTTCCACATGGGGTGGTTATTAATTAGCAAATAATATAAATATTATAAACGTAAACATTAGGTGAGCAGGTTACATTTGCAGTTTGATTTGCAGTGATAAGCAATTTGGCTGTTTGCACCAGACGCAACATGACAGAAATTTAAATACAGCCATTCAGAGGCACAGAATATATGTGCACTCACTGCACTTCAAGGAAATGCTAAGGTTTCTAATCCAATTAATACATATATTAAACCTCTTTAACATTATTAAATATACATGCTGAATCACTGATGTTGGTTTGCCCTGAGTCACAGTTCTAAAGTTTAACTTCAAACGGTTTATTTTATTTTCAAGATCTGAGGTGAACTACCTGCTGCTGCTTTCAGTAGTATGGCAATAAATGTCATGTAAAATGGCATTCAAGCTCACATTATTAGCATTCAACACTGAATAAAGCAGATAAGGTGTACCTGAGGTAAACATTGCCAGTTTATCTTGTTGTTCAGCTGCAAGAAATAGAAGCCGTTTCTAAAATATAAATTTCAGGTGTTGGTTGATTAAAAACTCCTTTTAATATGGTGAATATCTATTGCGTGCCGTTGCTTTTATTTAGAACACGGTTTAAATCAGTCTTTAGGCTTGATAGTCAGGCACACTTCTGTTGATGTCATTAATCTGGAAACCTGCACTTGCGTATGTTTTGAACCAGACGTGCAACACCTAGTTCAACCACTGGGTGTCAAACTTACATACTGCACCTTGAATTAATTACTCAACGTCAGTGAGAAGACTATCTGTTACAATGTGAGAACCACTGCAGCATTGCTTACAGTAACAGCCCTAAGAACACATTTTTGTCAAATGATGTAGATGAACGGTGACAGTAATGTGAAGAGTTGCCTTCAGCATGTATGACTGTGCCAAAGCACTTAATTATGGGTAATCAACAGTAATTAAGAAACTCATCTGGTGAGAGCAGGATGCTGCTGTGGGGAAACGAGTAAACTCTCACAGCGATCGAGACGAGCAGCTCTTCTCAAACCTGACATGTCTCAGCTTTCAGGGCAAGTCTGGGCTCAGCTGAAGGCCTAGAGATGAGTTCCCTGAGCTGGACTTTAAACAAAGAAATCTTCTGCTTCACTTTGCGCTGCAGGGATAAAGTGTGTGTAACTCAGACGAGTTGAAAAAGCGGTCTTGAGCAAATCACAATGACTAGAGGTTGAAAATGACTAAAGGTTAAAAATTAACTAACGGCTATTTTTCCCTCATTTGTTTTTCCAATAGGGATATTAAAAACATGGTCTTCAATAAACCATTATAAGCCATGAATCAACATTACAAACTGTGCATTTAAGAATGTTTATTTGTAGAAATAATATGTTTCATATATTATCAATATATATTTTTTGGCATTGCATCAAGGAAAATGTAGTTAAAGGCATTGATATTTAAAGCAAGCTGAAATAATGTTAAACTCTACATGAACCGGAAGCTGCTGAGACTTTTATTTCAGTGTGCTGATGTACTTCCAACTGAAACAGAATATTGCGTAGGGGGCGGGGCTATCTTTTGCACATCATTCGCTCATAGCAAACTAACAGTATGAGAGGGTATTAATATGCAGTTGCTATGGAAGCCCTCAGGTTGACGTCAACAGAAAGACCACCATTCCAAACACAGAAGCAAAAGGTTAGACTTTGATTGAAGATTACGAAAACAAACACATCTTTTCAGTGGATTAAATTCCATGGATTAATTATTCACCTTCAGAATAACAATGTGAGCCAGCAAAATAAACATTGTGAATTTGGATTTCAAGTGGACTTTGACAGATACCGTCGCTGACTTTTTTTTTTGCTATTTCTGCACTGAATTTAGTTTAAATAAATAAACAAATAAATAAATAAAATCAGCTTATTTCTGCAAATTTAATGACTTTGATAGTATAATAGCTCAGAACTTAAACAAAAAAATAAAAATAACTTTTACTGTTTACATTGGAAATCCAATTAGAACTTGGTAAAAAACAAAAATAAAAACATAAAAATACAAGTTGTTGTCACGCTCGGGTTGAGGGCCATGAAGGTACGATAACACGAGATTAAACGAACATGAATTTATTAACAAACACTTACTAAATACAGGACACTGGAAGATACAGGAACACTGGGAGGACATGGGGTGACGACAGCATGGACAAACGACACGTCGACAATACAGCAGAGCTTAGACACTACAATACCGGACAATGAATGCAACAAACAGAGGGGTATAAATAACACGAGGGCTAATGGGACAGATGATACACAGGGGTGAGACACAGGTGGAATAAATGAACACTAAAAACTGCAGGAAATAGAACAAAGGAAGCACATGACGAGGAAAACACAGAAAACACACCTGACAGTTGTATTGTACATAAATCATCTAAACATTTGCATATAATTTAATAACACTAATACAATTCATATGAAAACTGAATAAATCTATATTTGCACACACAATGACAGAAGTAAATAAATAGATTGAATGAAGGGCTCAAAAATCTGCAGAAATCTAGATTTCTGTGGTGCACAGATTCTGTATGGGCCTACGTTGTACCATCCACCAGCACATGCAACATCAATTATTATGCTGCTATACTTAATTTTGATTGGTCAAATACATCATCCAGCATTATGTTATACCCCAAAAACGATTTGCTAAAACTGATAACCAGGTAACTGAAGTTGGAGCTAAACATTCACGCATTCATTTTCCTTCAGCTTAGTCCCTTTTTAGATCTATTTATCAGTGGTCGCCACATTGGAATGAACCGGCAACTATTCCAGTATATGGTTTATAGCGGATGTCCTTCCAGCCGCAAGCCAGTACCAGAAAACACCCATACACTCTTACATTCACACCCACATTCATTCACTACGGTCAATTAAGTTTACCCAATTCACCTATAGCGCATGTCTTTGGTCTGTGGGGGAAACCGGAGCACCCGGAGGAAACCCACGCCAACACGGGGAGAACATGCAAACTCCACACAGAAATGCCAACTGGCCCAGCCGGGACTCAAACTAGCCACCTTCATGCTGTATGGCAACAGTGCCGCCGTGCCGCCCTGGCACTAAACACTTAAAAGTAAATCTATTTTCTTCTCTAAAGCTTTGCATATAGCGAAGCTTTGTGTTTAGTGAGCTCATCGATTAAGTATGCTTAAATCAATATTTTGTGAATGGTATTTTAATATTTCGCAGCTTACAATACAAACACAGCTGCTGCATCTTATGTTTCTGTTATAGTAATCGATTATATTGAACCTTTAATTGATGGACATCAGTATTAATAGTACTGTAATATTGTTGCTGTGGTTATCCTGTTGATGTACTGGCATCTACGATTCCACAGAGAAGTCTTTGAGTGAAATGAAGAAGAGAAAAACAAATAGAGTGGGACTTTCTGATCTGGTGGATTTTTATGGTGACTGACAACCAATGGAATCAATTAAATGTTAGTTAGATTATTAACATTTTCTTCGCATGAAACAAAAGTTTTTTTTGTTTTTTTTTAAGAACTGTTCACGGAAAGTTATTTGAGGAACCAAAAATTGCTCTTTTATGGCTTCACTTCATCATCTCCCATTTGAATATTTTTTTAAAGGGATTTTTCACACAAAAATGAAAATGTGCTGTTATTTTGCTCTCCTCAAGGTTATTAAGTTGTAGATGCCTTTCTTCTGAAGAAGAAGATTAAAGCTGAAACTGTGCTTTTTGGTCATTCATAAAATACAAGTTAAATGGCTACCAGCACTTTTTGATAAACTGTATAGATTTAAAACGGCAAACTAAAATGATACATTGAGATCCTATGAAATGTGAAATGAACTGAGCGTTAATTATGACATTCTAATCGTTAGCCTCCGCAAACTGTCCTGGGATGAGTTTCCCAAACAACGGCATAACTCATGGCTGAACTACCATAGTATGATGCAGTGATGAGTGTTTCCCAAAACAGTAGTTGCTCTGTTACAGATCCGAACCACATTAATTATGATGTAAAACGTCCATAATGATGCTCTAAATGGGGCGGAGTAACAACTTCTTTAGAGAAATTTTGCATTTAATTGTTTTTTGGGGGGGGGGGTTTGTACAAATTTTATTGTTTTACACGCATAAATTAAAAATGTTTTTAGACTCTCAAAGCGACGCCCAACCCATTGCATTTTATAAATAACCAAGTCTTCTTTAACATTCTATCAAGGAAAAAAGTCACCTTGAACGCACAACTGACGGTGAGAGAATTAACGCCAAATTTTATTTTCCAGCCAAACTGTCTCTTTTAGAGTCAGATTTAAAGGGATAGTTTACCCAAAAACAAAAACTCTGACAACATTTACTCACTCTTTACTTGTTCTGAACCTGCTTGATTTCAAGTAAATTTCCAGTCAAACTGTCACTTTTAGTATGTAGTATAGACTGATTTAAAGGGATAGTTCACCCAAAAACAAACATTCTGACTAGGGTTGGGTCAATAGATGATGCCATCGTCCATGGCCGATAGACATCATGATCCTCCGCCCTGCCCCCTTCGCAGCAGCAACCCGCTCGCGAAAAATACACACTTAGGCCCCATCTTTGCGCATTTTAGAACGAAAACAATCCACGTCCACACTTGCGTTTCATCTAGCATTTCTGAAAAGATCTCTCCGTCCACACTATACCGCTGAAAATGCACATCAAGTGACAACACAAACACACAAACACAAACACACACACACTCTGTCATGCGCTGCATCGCCTGAGCTCCAGCAGTCAGCCCAGAGAGCAGTGCACGTCGGACAGTTTATAAAGGATGTACCGCTTGATCGCATCTCACTAGTTAAATATCTTGTGACATTTAATTCATCTTGTCTCCATCTAATGACTCTTCAGTCTTTTGAATTTATCAGGTAACGTGTCACTGCGTGAGTACACTGCTTCAATCTTTCGCTTTCACACTTATAGTAATTTTTGCGAAAACCTCAGATACTGTTGGTTGGTTCCTGTTGGATGAGCACCTTTTTTTACCAACCAATTGTGTCGATGCCATTATAATGACACAGATAGCTCTGCCTATTCATGCCAGAGTCCCACGGAAAAAGTGATTGAAAAAAAAAGAAGAAGTGATTTATTTATGATTTGGTTATGGGTAAAACAAAGACCATGCGGGTCAGGAAGTTGAAACTGTAAGCTACACTATTTAATTCATAATGAATTAATTATATTATTCATAAATAATTAATTCACCGCATGACGTAATGTTTCACATTAGACATCGTAAGATGCCAAATTGGTCGACATCGCCCAACCCTAATTCTGACATAATTTACTCACCCTTTACTTGTACTGAACCTGCTTGAATTGAGAAAATTAACACCAAATTTTAATTTCCTGCCAAACTGCATCTTTTAGAGTGCCCAAAAACTAAAATTCTGACATCATTTACTCACCTTTTACTTGTTCCAAACCTGTTTGAATTTCTTTCTTCTGTCGAACACAAAAGAAGATATTTTGAAAAATGCCAGATACCTGTAACCATTGACTTCCATGGTATTTGTTGGTTTTAACCCTACACTGTTAACCATTTTCGTATATTACACAGTATTTAACAGATTAAGAACCATATTTTACTATTGGACCGTTATGCAGTATGTTACAGTATTCTAAAGTTGCATTGTGAAAATTACAGTAAAGATAAACAATAGTGTAAATACATACATATACAGCAAGATAAATGGTTCTTGTAAATGTAAATACAGTATTGTTGCAGTAATTGATATACAGCAAGTTACTGGTGAACTGCTGCTAGTAAGTTAATGTAGTTTTCACATTACATTTTTAGCATTCTAATCCTAACTCACTTTCCAACATTCCTCAAAATATCTTCTTTTGTGTTTAACAGAAAAACAAAACTCATAAAGGATTTGGAAAAACTTGAAGGTGAGGGAATGGCGAGTAAATGTTCCTAAGCTTTAAGTTCTCATCCTCCTTTACAGTATATGTATGCGTGTGTGACTCACTCACCCGGGCAGACAGTCTCCACACACGGCGTTGTTTGTAGTGGAGCAGTTCCCCTTCTGGAAGCGGTTGAGCAGCGAACAGTCCAGACAGGGCTTGCATTTCTGCAGGCTGCGGTCCTCTTTGAAGCGACTGGCTCTGCAGGGCACACACTGGGCATCCTCCCCATAGCCAAAGCCACATTCCTGCAAGGATTAACGCAAGATATCTTACTGCCGAGGAAGGGAAGGGCTGAAGAAAAGCACCAATGTGGACTAACAAGAGGCTGAGATTAAATAATGATTACAGTGTGTGTGTGTGTGTGTGTGTGTGTGTGTGTGTGTGTGTGTGTGTG
>CAIGQW010056847.1:2278247-2292285 GCA_903798125.1 Danio choprae | reverse complement strand
TATATATATATATATGAGAATATATGAACTGTACAACACTGAGTCAGTTTGCAGAAGGCACTTCCATTGCACTTAATGGAGACCACTGGACACCAGTAAGTAACCAAAAGCACATCGGTGCAACATTGCAGCTAATTGATGACAACTGACACCTGCACTGATTCACTTTAGGCAAGGTAAAAATAATGAATTAAAAGAATAACAAAATAAGTTTCCTTAAACTAGATTGTCACACATTTCTTTATTTCAACACTGAAATAAAATTGACAGTTAAATCCTGTGTTTTAAAATTTGTGATTAATCTACTTTTATTTTTCAAAAAGACTGTTAGTGAAAAAGTGTCATTATTTTTTACCCGATCGATTCCATATACAGTACTGTGCAAAAGTCTTAGGACCCCAGTTACATTTGTTGTTTTAGTGAGGGTATAATGACATTATATATTACTTCTCATTCTCTTAAAACACAATTAGAAAATACAAGTTCTAGTTGGATTTTTTGGGGGTCTAATTATTTAGGACATGTGAACGAAAGTGTTGGAGAAAGATGGATGAGTTAATGAAAAATAATGGAGATTCTGTCTTGGTTTGATCTGCATTTCTGCCAGAGCTGTTGTCAATATGGCCTAAATTGATGGGATTGTGATGCTGAAAAGAACAAATAGGTATTAATTTGTCACCAAATTTGTAGTAGTTTTATTTTTCAGCACTCTAATGATTCCAAACACACTGCTAATGTAGTGAAATCATATTTGGAGAGAAAAACAGCAATGAAACAAAGACAGTCATGAAATAGCCTCCACAGAGTCCAGACTTGAATATTATATACAGTATGTATAGGCAATATTATAGGCGATATGAGATTCACCTGGAGGGAAAAAGAAAGATAGAACATGCTACTAAATCTAAGGAAGAACTCCTAGAAATGCTGAAAGATGCTTGATATTAAATAGCATATTAAATGTTGTTAAAAGATATTAAATGTTGCTTGGTGCTAAAAAGATCAAACGTTAAAAGACAGACTTTTGATGCTAGTCTTTGATTCCAAAAGTATTTATTTCTGAATATTGGTGTACACATTTCCTATTTTTTTTATACTTTTGCACAGTTCTGTACATATGCATTCTCTAACAGAGTTTCCAGCACGCCCGAACATTTTCAAAACATACATCTTCCACCATTCTGCAACCATGATCTGTTCCCACAATTGCATTCCAGCAGAGGAGCGTAATGTCGAGAAAAATGAGAGGACCTTTGTGGTTTGATATCACCCTAAACTATTGTTTTTTTTCCCCAGCTGCCCCATTCCAAAGTCAGGTCACCATTAGCCGCCTGCATTTCCACCACACGGAGCTGGATTAGAGAAGAGGCTCATATGTCATTAACATGGAGACCGGCATCAAACAGGGGCCTTCTTTCTACACCGCGATCCAGTTTCCCAGCTTGGGCACACATGGATTACTGGACCGCGTGAGAGAGCCAATGATAAGAGCTCTCCACAAAGCCTGGCCTCGGGATCAGACGGGCTTTAGCCACTGCTAAAGAAGACCGATTTGGCTCTCTCAACACAAGCCCTCCAAAGACTGCATATAGGGTGCCTGGACAGAATGACAGCTGTTGTTGCCTGCCTGCCTGTTGCCTGCCCCATATAAGACCTTCCTCTCCAGTAGGGCATGAAGGATTGTGGGGGGACGGTGAATAAAAGAGGAATGGTCACTTTGTTTGAAGGCACGATGCCATTCCTGGAGAGATAATCAACAGCAGAGCGAAGGAGGATGAAGAAAATCGAAGACGCACTGGAACCCCCTGTGGTTTTGTCAGTTGGGAGTCTGCTGATGGGATAACTCAGTGTTTAGAAGTTCAAAAAGATCATATGAAGCTAATGAGGATCCAGGCTCCCAAATATGGCTCTGAATGGCTGCATGTCAGATCTAAGGCTTAATATATATCACTGTGAGCTTTGGTGCTCTTATGGGCAATGAGAGTTTAAACCAGGGGTGCCAATTCCGTTTTCTGGAGACTTACCTTGCTGCAGAGTTCAGTTGCAAAATTAATCAAACACACTTGTTTTTAATTACCAAGTGCTCCTTCAGAGCCTACTTAGTTGGTTAGTTTTTTTTATCAGGGTTGGAGCTGAACACTGCAGGAAGGTAGATCTTTAGGAACAGGATTGGGCACACCTGGTTTAAAGCATGAGTCACCAATCTTGATCCTGGAGGGCCAATGACCCCCGCAGAGTTTAGCTCCAACTTTCCTCAATACACCTGCCTGAAAGTTTCAAGTATACCTAGTAAGACCTTGATTAGCTTGTTCAGGTCTGTTTGATCAGGGTTGAAGCTAAACTCTGCAAGAACAAGTTTGGTCACCCTTGGTTTAAACTCACTCATCGATTTCTGATCTGTGTTGAACATGAACACAAATGATCATTCAGGCACCAATATATATATAGGTCTGAATGTGACTTAGTAGTTATCAGTGTGAACTATGGTGCTCATGAGGGCAACATGAGATTGAATTTGGCTTGCAACCTCTCCTGTGTTGAATGTCAGATGTTCACAAATGAAGATTTCAACTCCTAACTACGGCTCATGGGTTAGTGGTTCCCTTATGGACAATAGGAGTTTAAATCTTGTTCACTACATTTATCACTTCCATATTTATGCTGAATGTTAGATGTAAGCAAATTAAAATTCAGGCTTAAAAAATATTGTTTATATACATTTATATGCAACCTTTCCTGTGTTGGATGTCAGATGTTTACAAATGAAGATTGAGACTCCTAAATACGGCTCATGGCTTAGTGGTTCTCTTATGGGTAATCGGAGTTCAAATCTTGCTCGCTACATTCAACACTTCCATATTGCTGCTGATGTCAGATGTAAACAAATTAAAATTCAGGCTTAAAAATATATTGTTTATATACGTTTTCACTGGTATGTATCTCTGTAAGCTGTATAAGATGCTTTTAAAGGTTATGGGAATTTGATGTCAGACAAATGAAAATCAGAACTCAAACTCCCAAATATGGCCCAGAATGAGTCTATGCATCCAAGGTTTGCCTTTATTATCAGGATAAGTTGTGGTGCTCAAAAACAGCTGGAGTTTGAATCACGCTGGCAACTTTTAAGTACTCAATCTCTCCTCAGCTTTTTTAGGGCTGTGGTTTAGCAGTTATAACTGGGAGCTGAATTCAAGGGAAATCTCTGCTTAAACCGCACTCGCAACATTTCCTAATCCTGTTTCCTTTTGCGCACAATTTCCTGCCTGACCCCCGCAGAGACAGAAAAGCTCAAAAAACACAATGTTCAATCAGTGATTAGGCCGAACAAGTTGTTGACTACATTTGCAAAGTCTAATTATATTTTACATGCTGTATTTCACAGTCCAGAATCACTCAATCATGTCTAAGATGAACTCACCAAACCAGTACCAGCAAGTACCCTTTTTCTACTATCTCCAGATCAGATTTGAGTGAGAATGCCAAGCAAAACAGTGGGATGGATGTGTGGTAGAGGATAAAGCTGGATGGAGTGAAGCATGTTCAGACACAGAACTGTTTGGAAGTCATTATATTCAATAAAAGCCCCAAAACACTCTATTCTACTAAATTACCCTGAACCGTCCTGCTCATTAATACTTCCTATCAAACAAAGGGTAAACTTCTCAGATATCACAAAACCTGTTAAGAACATGTCTGTCATATTTCACCCCAAAACCATATACTTAAGTAACCCCTTCCCCAATACTAAATAAATAAGCATACAGCGGGAAAAATAAGTATTGAACACGTCATGTTTTTTCCTGGGAATAATATTTCTAAAGGAGCTGTTGACATGGAATTGAACCAGATTTTGGTAAAAAACCCAAACAATACAAACATAAAAATAAAACAAAAAAATATCAGAAAAAATTGTTATGTGTAATAACAATAAAATGACACAAGGAGAAAGTGCTAAACTACTGAACTGTATTTAATACTTTAAGAGTGGCTGGGCCATTCTACAGCTTGCTTTTCCTTCTCTGAAAGCATTTGAGAGTTTGCTTGGCTGTGCTTTGGATCATTGTCTTGCTGAAATTTCCCCCCGGTTTCATCTTCATCATCCTGGTAATGTAGATGTTGGACTGAAGCAGCTAATATTCATATACAATGATAAAAGGCAGAGGGTTGCTGAAGAACTACTAAGAGATTTTTAGCTTCTGTCTGGGCTTTCACTGCCTTTCTACACATTCCTTTCTTCATGTGTTTTAATACTTTTTCCCTGCGTCTTTTTATTTTATTACACATAACCTAATTTGAAAACTAATTAGATTTGTTTTCTTTGCATATATGGATTTCTTTGGTTGTTACCAACAGCAAATTCAACGGCACCTTTAGAAATATGTTTTCTAAGAAAAATTGTGATGTGTTCAATATTTATTTTTCCCCGCTGTGTATCAGGCTCAGGCCCATGTTTAAAAAGACCTCATTGCTAAAGGTCGAGTAAGGGAAGTCCTCCTTCACAATTAACTAATGCAATGTTAAATAGATAAAAACATTTTAGCGTATTCTTAACCTTATTCTTGACAGAAAACTATTAATAAAAAGTGTCAAGCAAAAAAGCAGACCAAATTAAAGTTTATTTTTAATACTCATCAGGCTATTATTGCTATACATGACTTTTTAAATTGTACTTTTTTCAAGAAACACTGGAAATTCGTGAGACAGTTATTAAGATTATTATTTTTTATTATTCAAATGGCCAAATTCAGAATTCTGAAAAGTTGAATGTGACAGGCAGTTTGTTATTTAGACATTATTTAAGACATTAGCACATTAATCTCATAACATTATTTAAAAAACTGTGATTGTTCACACAAAAATGAAGATTGACATATTTACTCATCCTTGACTTATTCCAAACCAGTTTGAGGTTTGTTTGTTTTTGTTTTTTTTGTTCTGTTGAACACAAAATAAGATATTTTAAGGAATGTTGAAAACCTGTAACCATTAAACAGATACTAAGGAAAAATCAATGGTTATAGATTTAAAACTTTCTTCAACATATCTTCTTTCACGTTCAACAGGAGAAGTAAACGGGTTTGGAAGAAACTATGTAAACGATGACAGAATTTTCATTTTAGGGTGAACTATCCCTTTAAATACATATTTCTATACAAAATACAGTATTTAAACCTCATTATTAAAACAAAAATAGGGAATAACTGCAAAAAGGTTAACTTTTTGAGAAAATCAGGCTGGCTACTGGCCTGTATGTGTGTGTGTATTGTTATGACCCCTAGGGGTTAAGCCGTAACAGAAATTGGTTAATTATAATGTATGTGAAAAATATAGGAAATTAAATGATTGTATTGAGAATGCATCGAACCAGAGAGATATGGTAAGAGTGAAAGTATTTATTGGTTTGTTGGGAATCTATTTAGAGACCAAAACACACAATTCTAAGCAATATGTATCTATTTTGTTGTAAAATGACATGGCAACTAATGTGACTATATCAAAAATAATTTAAAAGGCTAAAATGAGCCAGAAAAAGACACCGTCACTAAGATGGTTTTATTTAGCTGATCACAAAGTTGAGCTCCATGACGCTTAGTGGTCAGGAATGCGAGATGTTTATGAGGTCTGCTTTGAAGAAACTGCACATCTGCTTAAGGATGAATTTGTTAAACGCTTGAGAAGACAGTTCATATGGAAAACTTATTTACTTCCAGCTGCAGTTGTGGTGAATCACAAAGCAATAATTGAAGAGAAATGTCATTTCTGTCATCACTTATTCACCCTTAACATGCCTTTCTTCTGTCAGTAGAATAAAAAGGTAATTTTTTATGAAAATCTTGGTTTTTCTAAGTAACAATACTAAAAGATGACTGGATGTGAACTCTTAGATGACAAAAAATTGTAACATATGATAAAAAAAAGTGTCAATAAAATAGACAAACCAAGCTGTAGCTTATATTCCAGGCATCAAATTTATTATTTATTAATTATATGGAATTTCTTTTTTTTTTGGCATATATTTTTGCAGCTTGTGGCTTCAAATATTATTTTTGGTTCGTTTTGATATCTTTGATTTGTACTTTGTTCATATTTTCAGTCATTCCAGAGTTTATTTGGAAATGTTTGGATGACAGCATTTAGACCTGTCAAAATATATAATTTTTTTAAATCGCACAATATATTTTCACAGAATTTTTATACATTAAGAGATATTATTGTCTATTTAAGACATTCATTTTTATGTAAGCATGAAGATCAATATACACTACATGACAAAAGTATTGTCGTCGATCCCAGTTGTAAGAGCAACAAATAATAGATGATAAATAAAGTGGCAGAAGGTAGATTTTTCTGATGAATCATCTGTTGAACTGCATCCCAATCATCACAAATACTGCAGAAGACCTACTGGAACCCGCATGGACCCAAGATTCTCACAGAAATCTGTCAAGTTTGGTGAAGGAAAAATCATAGTTTGGGGGGTTACATTTAGTATGGGGGCATGTGAGAGATCTGCAGAGTGGATGGCAACATCAACAGCCTGAGGTATCAATACATTTGTGCTGTCCTTTACATTACAAACTACAGGAGAAGGCAAATTCTTCAGCAGGACAGCACTCCTTTTCATACTTCCACACCAAAGTTCCTGAAAGCAAAGAAGGTTAAGGTGCGCCAGGATTAGCCAGCCCAGTCACCAGACATAAACATTATTGAGCATGTCTGGGGTAAAATGAAGGAGGAGGCATTGAAGTTGAATCCAAAGAATCTTAATAAACTCTGGGAGTCCTGCAAGAACACTTTCCTTGCCAATCCAGATGACTTTATTAATAGGTTATTTGAGTCATTGCAGAGATGTATGTCGTCCGAGCTCATGGGAGTCATAGACAATATTAATCTTTTTCCACTGCACCATGACTTTATATTCTAAACTGTACATTATTTCTGTTAAGTGCCAATACTTTTGTCTAAGCAAAGTCAGACCATACTGTCCTAATTAAATAATTAAGAATCAAGGCATGATCATATTTTATTTTGATAAAGTAAGCGTAATCTAGAGGCCTTTTCCTTTCATATAAGCCACTTCTGATGCCAAATGATCAATTAGAAGTCAAGTTATTATTTGTTGTTCCTAAAACTTGGATAGGCGACAAGACTTTTGTCAGGTAGTGTATATTGGGTCACCAAAAATTATTGAGGTCATGTCCAAGTCTATATATTGATAACTGCAATGGGCCTAGCACACATACTAGGTCATATCAACTGCACTAACAGAGCAACAACACAAACATTGTTTTAATTACACCAAACCTGCCAATCTGAATCAAGTTCAACTGAATAAGTCAATTATCAAATTATATAAAAGAAATTTTCTGAACAACATAATTGAAGTAAACGATGCCATTACTTTCATTTTTTGGATGAACTATCCCTTTAACAATTACTAAATGCCTATCAACAAAACTTTATCTTGGCTGTTATCGGCTTTTTCAGCTGTAAGACTGTGTGTAGGTGGGGGTTTAACAAGCTGTTTGACTAGTCATGGATCTCTGACAAACAGCAAAAGGGCGTCATGTGAACTTCTGCTCTTACAAAACAAACCGTCTAGGAGAGCTTCTGAAGTGCCAGACACTAACACAACAAAAATGTTAAGCTGTTGCTGATGTTATTACAGCTATTATAAGGTTAAGTCTAATTTATTTAGCAAAAATAATCAAACGCTCCTGTGATTTAGCGTTGATCAGAACAAATGCCCCCAAACCAATGACATTGGCTAAGCTACTGCTGCTGTTGTCCGGCAGGCCAGGATGATTGAAAAAACAAAGAAATGATTTGATAATACAACAAAGACAAAGTGCTTTCACTTTTTTAGGAAAATAAACACTCTTACTAGTCTCTATATATTGTTTCAAGCTTATTTTTTTCCCTTCAAAGCTACATTTTCAAAATGTCATGTTTATTTCAATGAGTTGTTTGCCATTTTTATCAAATTACTTATGAAATTTACTAGTAATTGAATTGTAAATGCTGTGAAAATAGTTCCAAAGTAACTGTCACTGGACAGCTAGCCCCACCCCAAACAAAAGACATTGGTTGAGCCGACTGCCTTCCATTTTAATGCAATTATTGGATGGTTAACCCCACCCCGAACTAAAGACATTGGATGAGCTGATTGCCTTCCATTTTAATGCAATTATTGGATGGTTAACCCCACCCCGAACTAAAGACACTGGTTAAGCAGATTCCATTATCATGCAATTATTTGCAAAATTCCATAGCAACATCTGTTTAAAAATGATTTCCAAGTAAATTGTATATAATACCATCTGCCTTTGTACGAACAAACAGTAAACTCTGTTCCTGGACTTACGCCAGTGCTTTAGCCATAGCTGTTTTTTGGGAAAGTCAAGATGCTTCAAATCCTTGTGAACCAGAAGTTGCTGCAGACTTCTATTTCAGTATGATGATGTATTTGTAACTGAAACCAAGTATTATTATTATTATTATAATATGAAATGTTTCACTTGCAGCAAACTAATGGTTGAAAGGGGCTTGACTAAGCACATTTGACCAAAAGCCGTCAAACTGACATCATCAGAGAAGTACTGACAATCCAAAGTGTAATCCCCATGGCTAGATTTTAATTAAAGATCACCAAAACTAATAGTGCATTAACTTGCATGGATTCATTGTTCACCTTAAGACTAACAATGGAGCACCCAAGACCTTGACCTTATTTTAAGTGTTAGTTCACCCAAAAATTTTAATTATTATTTTAATTTCCCTTCGTTTATCTTCAGAACACAATTTAAGATATTTTAGATGAAATATGAGAGCTCTCTCATCCTCCATAAACAGCAACGGTGCCGAGTAGGGCTGCACAATATATCGTTTCAGCATCGATATAGCTATGTGTACATCTGCAATAGTCACATCGCAAGATCTGCAATGTTTAGTCTGAGTTATAGTTGACCGGGAGCTACAGAACGCATGTGATTTGTAGAGTCACTGCTAAGTTTAACCATAATAGAGTGATATAAGTGATATAAGTGACATAAGGTTTATAATTTGCCTGTTCTTTTAACGTCTGTGACTGAGCATTTCAAGAGAGTTTAGAACATTTAGGCACAAAAAAATATATTTTTGGAGGTGTAACAAAAATGTAATGTATTTTTAATTATTTATACAGAATTTATAGAATTTATGCACAAAAAAAAGTTACTTAGAATTTTGTCTTGTTTCTAGTCTAAATATCTACATTTCAAAGCAAAAACAAGATTATTTTACTTACCCCATTGGCAGATCATTTTGCTTGTTTTAAGGAAAAACTAGGTGAAAACAAAACAATATTTTTACTTGATTTAATAATTTTTTGATATTTGGACAAGAAACAAGACAAAAAACATGAAAAGCATGTTTTGCATTAGCATTTTTGTACCTGAATACTGTTCTGAAATAGCACTATTCAAACCATCTTGTGAAACTGTATTCATCGCAATATTTATTGCAGAAAAATTCAATAATCACAGTATCAGATTTTTCTAATATCATGCAGCCCTAGTCCCGAGACATTAAAAGTCCAGAAAAGGACTTGAAAACATTGTCAAAACATTCTAGGTCACTTAGTTCAATCATACAAAGCTGCAAGAACACTTTTGTGCACCAAAACACAAACACTGCCTGACATGGAAAAGAATATATAAGCCAAACAAAGTCTTATTTACAGTTTGTTTGACACACAAAAGTGTTCTTAGAGCTTCATATGATTACAGTTAAACATTTAAAGATTTTTTTTTTTTGCTGCATAGAGGGCCAGAGAGCTCTCAGATTTCCTCGGGAGATTGGAACAACATGAGGGTGAGTAATTAATAACAGAATTTTCTTTTTTGGTTGAACTAACCCTTTAATATATCAGCAATAAATCAACCCTTTAAAAGGCTCCTTTAACACCCCTTTTTTTGCAAGATGTAAAATAAGTCTCTGATGTCCCTAGAATATGTATGTAAGGTATCAGCTCAAAACATCCCACAAATACTTTTTTTACTCTTTAATGCTTTGATCCAAACCGTGCTATTTGATGACTGTTGCTTTAAATTCACATGAGATTGTGGCCTTTTTTTTAAAAGAGGGAGGAGGTACAAACGCCTATGTGTCAGCATAGTGGCAGATTCAAAACAGTTCTCTCAGTGAAAAACTGAAAATGTCAAAAGAAGTGGCTCAGTAGAAGGTGTTCATTTGTGCACCGTAAAACTCAACATTTATAACACTTCTTAGGCCCCGTTTACATTAATACGTTTTAGTTTTAAAACACATAAGTTTTGCTAGAGTTACGCCTTCCGTCCACACTACCACAGAGTTTTTGAGCCCTGAAAACGCTAAAGAGGCCGTTTTGGTTTTAAAAACACTGCTGCTGCATGTCAGTGTGGATGGGGAAAACGGAGACATCTGAAAACGGAGATGTGGCTCCCGACATTTGCGCTACCTGATTGAGGCTTTTTTTTTAATATCAAGTGCACAAAGTTCAGACTTGCATCTTTTCCCTGTAAGTTCAGTCTTCACAAGTTTATAACGAGCTCCCGAGGACACGTCGGGTAAACCTTCAAATGTAATGTCAGTGTACGTCGTTCACCCTGGCTACATATCACTATCTTAACAATAAAATGAAAACATGACATAAAGCACTGTCTCTTAATTTTTTTATTAACAACTTAAACATAACAGACATCAAAAATGTTAAGGCATCTTGTACATATTTATATGCTCATCAACTTCACTGTATGCAAATTGATAACAAAACAGAGCGTATAATAACTGCCTCCTTTAATTTTCACTGAAGAACATGAAACATTACTGTGTGGTTATGGCAATATGTGCTTAATGTCAGGCTCACATTAAAGATTATCAAAGGAAATGCATGATGAAATACGAATTTTTACTGAATAAAATAATCAGTAAGCTAGAATTTTAATAATCAATAAAAGTGTTGGGTAAGTTGTTTTATAAAAGTAATCGATTACAAACGACTGATTACTACTGGAAAATTGTAAATTATTTAATGTTTACAATTACTTTACATTGAAGTTACTTTTAAAACATTTAAAACCTATCAAAATACAAAATAAACTGCAGCTCTTTTAGTAATTTAATATTCACTGAAAAACATTACAATGGGTTGATCACAGCAGCATGACATATTCAAAGACTAAAGAGTTCGCCCAAAACTTAAAATTCTCTCATCATTCACTTGTTCCAATCCTGTTTGTCTGTTTTTTAATAGAAAATAAAAAAACTGGATACCTGTACCCACTGACATCCATAGTATGAAAAAGCACTGCAGTGTTTGGGTGTTCTGTGTTTGTCTGAGGTAATTAGTCTACCTAAAAGAACATATTTCAAAGTATGAAGCTGACCGGTCAGTTCTTGTCAAGTGACTCGCAGTTTTAAACCGAGTTGTAGAATGCTTTTTTATTCAAGTGCTTGAACAAGTTGCTGGTCGAGTTAAAAGCAGTCGAAAGATCTTTAGAGACTGGACATAGACTACATTTCACAGCAATATTTTTGTTTTTACGCTCAGTGAAATCAAAGTAATGTCTGTATTTCCACTTGAAGCAGCAGCCGCTCTCGTCAGCAGCTATTTCAGCTCAAGTTCTCCAGCAATGTAAAAGCGCATGCTTATTAACTGATGGTGCAGCGGAAAACATGATTTAAAAGAAACATTTTTTCTTCCAAAAACTATATTTGTAATGTAAGTAACGCAATTACACTGACTTTAGTAACTATAATCAGATTACACAAATTCAAAATGTAATTCGTTACATTACAGCTTTACTCAAAAATGTAATTAGTGTGGAACGCGTTACACCCAACTCTGATCAATAATAATTAAAAAAGTATAAAGTACAATAGGTTTAAACAATATAGGAAATAAAGTCAAGCAATCTGTCAAACTTGTGAAACCAGTGTACATGGTTGCATAAATTAATAGGTATATTAACTTATCTTTGCGCTCAGCCAAAACACGTTACCTGAGAACAAGTAGGCTAATAGATTCAAAAGAGCAACTCGTTAGATATAGGTGTACTACACAAGATGAACTATACATCACGTTTAACTACAGAGAGATGAGATCCAGTGGGAGATTCAGGATGGACTGGCCGACTTTCGGCTGCTCTCAGCCGGGCAGGTGTGCTTAGCACATGGCAGAGTGCGTGTATGGTCACGTGATGTGCGTTTTCAGTGGTGTTGAGTAGACGGACAGTTTTTTTAGAAACACGAGATGAAAAGCCAGTGTGGACATGGATGGTTTTCATTCTAAAACGTAATAGTGTAAACGGGGAGTTTCTGTCATTATCTTCGGCAGGTATGAAGCAAAACTTGAATGGCGGACGGCTGCTTCTCACTCAGGGCTGTTTATGCAAATGAGGGAGAGATTGTCACTAATAGGTGGGACTTTCCCCCTCCAGTGACATGTACAAAGGGAGAATGTCAATCAAAGTGTTTTAATGAAGTGTGATTATGATAAAAATAGAATGAATTAATTTTTACCATTAGAGGCTGGCTATACACACAAACTGTTGCCACACAACTGTGTTTAAACCCATTATAAAAGTGATTTTTGCTTTATCCCCTTTAATATATTAGCTATCATTACTCGACCTTACTGCTGATTGGCTGCAAGTGTGGTTTGATACTGTGGTCAAAAGTATGTTGAATATTGTCCAGCACACCTTCATTCAAAATGAATAGAGAATCGTTTAACAAGGACATTTTGAACCGTTTTTCAAACTAAATCAAATGTTTTCAGTGCACATTATACTGGGATAAGATTAAGCATTCCACCTAAGCCATTTCAACCGAAACTACACCAAAATAATCGCTTTACTGCAGGATATTGTCCTTGGCTCCAAAGAATAGGGCAAACCGCAAGTGCCTGAATGGAAAAAGTAGGCAATCATTCACTACCTCCTCAGGCCCCAAAGCATTAATTGGCCGAAAAACATCCGCTGCACTGAAGCGTATAACCAATAAGTGTGTGTTCATGTGTACTGACATGAAAGTCCCACGGTTCAAAGACGCCTGTGTGCTACATTTGTATACATCCAACAGCCTGATGTACCTGCAGCATAAACTGTGTAATGATTTCCACACATATACCTCCATTTAGATTAGGTGCATCGTACAAAACCGCTTCGTTTCTTCACATGCCCTGTTTACAAGCCCTTTAAATTCTCATGGGTGGCACTGATTTTAAAAGGCTTGAAGAAAAAAAAAAAAAAACACTGAAGATTGTGAGCAAGAGAGGGTAAGAAGTGTGGGTGTAACTGATTAAAGCGTGGCCAGCGCTCTACAAAGGAGAACAGCGCTTTAGCCTCTCTCTCTTTATGAAAGGGAGGAAGCAATAAATAATTGGTCAGGACAAGCTATTCAAAACACTGGCATCCTCTCTCTATTGGTGAACTCTTTGCTTTTGCCCTGTTTGGTCTAGAGGTCTTTCATGAAAACACTGATGGGAACCAACATGTCTGTCTCTCTCTCTCTCTCTCTCTCTCTGTCTGTGTGTGCTCATTTGATTGTGTGGTCTTTTTTTATTGGTAAAGTAGAAGCTTCTAAATAAAGTCTGTATTATTCTGACTGTGGTAGGTAAAATGAAAGGAAGGAATCCCAGAATTAAGCTCAGTAGGAATTAATTCAAAAGAACTGAGTGCTTGGGATCTTATTTCTTGATGTAAGATTTTCGGAAATTGAAAATGCAAGTTTTATGTGAGCACCAATGTTTCTTATTAAGCTAAAACAAAGAATAAATAACCCGGCTCAGAATTGGCAAACCTTGGAAAGCTCTTGTCCAGCGTCGCACTGCCGGCAGGGAATACAGCTCCCAAACGTATCCTTGTATTCCTGTTCCCTGCAGTCTCTTCTCTCCTCAGCCATCACTGCAATCTGTGAGGAAGATGGAACAATTATGACTAAAATATTATATCATTTCAATGGAGGTGTACTGACTCATTTAGAAATCTGGTACATGGAAATATATGCAAATGACATA
>CAIGQW010056847.1:2229763-2258247 GCA_903798125.1 Danio choprae | reverse complement strand
TTTTTGCTGCTTGTTCAAACTACTTATTTAAAATGAGCAAAAACATAACAATTATTGAGATTTTAGATAGGCTCATTCTGAAAACATAGCCCTGTATACATTTCTGGAGATCGTGAATTATGTAGCCAGAATGACACCGTTCCTTTTCGAGCTTACCAGCTGACCGCTTACCTCCTTATGGACGGCTTTTTCCGCTGTTAGTTACCAGCCATGTACGTTGACAGACTTGAGACGCAGAGAGGAGTTGACCACAACGAAGGGGTTCGAACGGTTCCAGAAAGCAGGTAAGACAAAAACAAAAGCCAAAAAATAAAATAAACAAGTAAATAACGGTAAAAATGTGGTAAAATCTGAAAATGTGATAAAAATCAGGCAAGGGCTTTTCTTTTTCTGGATTGCTTTTTATAACTATTGGTTGGGTTTCAGGGAAGGAGGAGGGTGGATCAGTCGATCGGTCAATCAGTCAGTCATTTAGCAAATGAGACAGCGGCCTCTGGTGGATTTTCGTGAGAACAGCAGGAGAAATTTGACACTCGCGAGAGAAATTTGAGATCTGAAAAAGCGTATACAGCGGCCTCTGGTGGATTTGCAAAAACAAAAACTGAAAAAAAACAGCTCCTGGGATGTATTTGGCGCTCTCCAGAAATGTATGTACATTTTGAGAATGAGCCTGGTTTGTTTTTTGGAATAACTTAATTGTTTTATGTTCAATCCACTTAAATTTGTTAAGTTAGCTTAATCGATTTATGTTGGGACAACATGAATGAGTTGTGCTCTTTCCAATTATTTCATGCTGTCTCAACACAAATTATTAGATTATTTTTGTCATCTTAATCACAAATTAATAGATTAAGTTAACTATTAACGATTAAGTGGATTGAACATGAAACAATTAAGTTGTGCCCAAAAAAATATCAAGAATTGTGTTGTTTCTGCTTGTTTTATATAAGCAATTTGAACAAAGTTTTTTTGTGTGTGTGTGTGTGCAAATTGAATCTTACCATTGGGATTTGTGCAATATTTAATGCTTTTGAAATAAGTATTTTATGCACACCCTCATAAAATTATAGGTAAAAACTCAAATATTTTTGCAATTGAAAATAGTTGTTTTGAGTTGAATATATTTTAAATTACAACTTAAAGTGGAATTTTTAGCATCATTACTCCAGTCTTGTTCAAACTCCTTGTTTAAAATGAGCTGAAACAACAAAATTCATGCAATTTTTCTGGAACAACTTATTTGTTTTATGTTCAATCCTCTTAAATTTGTAAAAAAAACAAAACCAAAAAAACCCCAATTAAGTTAGCTTAAAGGTGCAGTATGTAAGTTTGACACCCAGTGGTTCAACTAGGTATTGCGTTCCTGGACCAAAACACACGCAAGTGCAGGTTGCCAGCCTTTAGATCAAGCCTAAAGGCTGATTTAAGTCATGTTCTAAATAAAAGCAACAGTATGCGATAGAAGGAATATTCTCCATATTAAAATTAGTTTTTGTTCTAACCGACACCTCAAATTGATATATTAGAAACGGCTTCTATCTCTTGCAGCTGAACAACAGAAAACTGACAATGATCACCTCAGGTACACCTCATGTGCTTTATTCAGTGTTAAATGCTAACAATGTGAGTTTGAATGCCATTTTACATGACATTTATTGCCATACTACTGAAAGCACCTCAGATCTTGAAAATGAAATAAACCGTTTGAAATTGAACTTTAGTCTCAAAATCAACACATATCAGTGAATCAGCATCTACATTGGTTTATTATGTATTAATTAGATTATAAACCTTACCATTTTGTGAGTGAGTGCATATTCTGTGCTTCTGAATGCCTGCATTTAAAATTATGCTGTGTTTCGTCTGGTGCAAACAGTCAAATTGCTTATCACTGCAAATCTCCTCACATAGCGTGTTGTTAGGACACGGGATTACAATGTAGGCGGGTTAAAAGAACCAAAACAAAGGCACCAGTTCCAGCACGTAATGCAAATTTTCAAAGCAGAATATCTAACTTTGGCATTGTTTTTCAGATAAACAAGAATGTTCACTTGGCATGTTTCTTAAATATCTGCAAACATATTATAGTATTTTTATGCTTTAGAAGAGTCAAAAAATTACATACAGCACCTTTAACTGTTTTGTGTTGGTGCAACTGTAAACCCAGCATTTTACAGTGCAGTGTCACATGATCTTTTAGAAATCAGTCTAATATGAAGCTCAAAAACCTTTAATATTGTTATTAATGTTTGAAATTAAAGTTCCAATTCCCACTATTAACTACTGGATTATTACCTGCCTATTCTAAAGATATTGGCTGTTTATTAGTACTTATAAAGTAACATTTTATTTCTAATCCTTGCCAATAAACCCAAAAATCCTAAACCCAACTACAAGCTTAATAACTATTAATATGAAGTCAATCAGTAGTTTATTGAGATATAAAGTCTTAATTAATATTTTATTAAGAGCGAAAATGGTTCCTTAAATAAAGAGTGACCAATGTCTTTACAGTCCCTTCTGTTCATATTAATGTGTTGTTAATTATAAAAAAATAAAAAAACCAACATACTGACCACAAACTTTGAAAGATTAGTGTGAGTAAATTCTCAGAAGCCCGACTAATCAACAAGTGTGTTTACAGTTTTACAAAGTAAATATACTCAATAACCTCACCAGGTTTAAGTTAAAGCAGTGATTTTTAATCATGTAGGCTAAATGTCTTGGCTTTTCACCCAAAACTGCAAACATACAGTTGTCATTCTTGTAACTGGCTAGATGTTTGTTTAGCTTTTGACACCAAAACCGGATAGGGATTTTAAAAATATGCATGCAAGCCGAGTTTACTTGCATTGTGTGGTGTTTATTATGAGCTGATGGTTATCGGTGTGTTGCTACATATTTAAATGGCATTCATTGTCTACTGGCTTCACTATGATAATTGGTCAGTTATTGTGATCATAATATTTAGATCATTCCAGAGAAGTGAAAACAAGAACACTGAAGCAAGACACTGCATTAACTGCGTTTCCACTAGTGTTATCAAAAATATCGATTTATCAATACTGATATATTTAAAATGATGCAATCTTTCTTTTGGTTAGTATTGATACTGGCTTTGCTCTTTGCATAAATAATGAATAATTAATAACAATATTATGATTTTAACACCTTTTTAATCAAAAATAAGATGAGATAGCACTAATTATTATTATTTTTAAATAATTGATTGCCTTTTGGGGGCTCTCGCCTCACAGCAAGAAGGTCGCTGGTTCGAGCCTCAGCTGGGTCAGTTGGCATTTCTGTGTGGAGTTTGCATGTTCTCCTCGTGTTTGTGTGGGTTTCCTCCAGGTGCTCCGGTCCTCCGGTTTCCCCCACCAAAGACGTGCGGTATAGGTGAATTGGGTTAGCTAAATTGTCCAGAGTGTATGTGTGTGAATGGAAGTGTATGGGTGTTTCCCAGTGATGGGTTGCAGCTGGAAGGGCATCTACTGCATAAAGCATATGCTGGATAAGTTGGCAGTTCATTCCGCTGTGGCGACCCCAGATTAATAAAGGGACAATTAATTAATAAGGGGAAAATTAATGAATGAATAATTGCCTTTTGGACTTATGAACTGCTGACAAACCTATGGTATAAGCATTATATGCTTTAGTTATTTTTGTTTTTGTTTCCCATAGTATCAAAAATGGTATTGAATATCAATATTTTTCAAGGTATCGTATCGAAGTTGGAAATTCCAGTATGGTGACAACACTGTAGGGCCAATAGCTTGTATTTTTCTTTCTACTATGGATGTCAATGGCTGTTTTGTTTTTTTAACAGGACATCTTGTTTTGTGTTCAACAGAACAAAGAAACTCACAAAAGTTTAGAACCACTTGAGTAAATGGTGAGGAAATGTTAATTTTTGGGTGAACTATGCCTTTACGAATTGCAAACATATTTTACTGGAATGCTAGAATGTGTTTAAATATGCAAGTGAGGCATTATTTAATTAAATATGAACTAACTTGCTTATATTTCTTGCATAAATATCTGAACGCTAGATGAAGTCATCCTCAAAATTTGTTTTTGACACATTAGAGTCAAAGGTTTTTACAGAAGGGATTTTGGGACTCTCTTTTTTTATCACTCCATTAAAAAAACATTTATTTAGGGCCCAGGTGAAAAAAACAACAACTAATTTTGAGAAAACAGTCATTACGGGCCCTATTATAAACCCGGCGCAATAAGGCGCAAGACATGTATGGCGCGATTTGTTGCTATTTTCAGACCAGCACAGCCCTTCTTTTGCTTAATTTATGACAATTGGCATTTGTATAATGTTATTATTATTCATTCATTCATTTTCTTTTCGGCTTAGTCTCTTTATTAATCTGGGTTTGCTACAGCGGAATGCACCGCCAACTTATCCAGCACATGTTTTACGCAGCGGATGCCCTTCCAGCTGCAACCCATCACTGGGAAACATCCATACACACACATACACTATGGACAATTTAGCTTACCCAATTCACCTATAGCGCATGTCTTTGGACTTGTGGGGGAAACCGGAGCACCCCGAGGAAACTCACATGAACACGGGGAGAACATGCAAACTCCACACAGAAATGCCAACTGACCCAGCCAAGGCTCGAACCAGCGACCTTCTTGCTGAGGCAATCGTGCTACCACCTCTTGGATTTTGGAAACGTATGCATCACCATATGAGGGCATAAGAATAGGACGTGTGTTTGAATATAACACTTCATTATTATTGTTCATTTATTCGTTTGCTGGAAATTAGAACTGAATTTAGTTTTGAAACAAATCTTTGCATTTAAACTAAATTAAATATATAGGCTAATAGATGTCTTCAGTGGAGTGAGTGTCCATCGTTTCCTTAAATCCACAAAAGTAAAGGAGTAAAGAGTAAAAGTAAAGTAAAGAGAAAGTAAAGAGGCCGAATGGAGAAAGCTCATTCTTTATCCTATAATAAGCACAACCCTGTTAGACCATGCACTAGGGTGCAAACATTATTTTTTCGTCCTTAAAATAGCAAAAGTGGATTCAGACACGCCCTTAATGCTTTTGTGCCATGCGCTTTAGACTTTGCGCCTAGATCGTTAAAATAGAGTCCTATGTGTGTAAAAATATGTATTGTAATGGAAATCAACAGATACAAATTAATATAGTGCAACAACAAAAAAACTCTAAAGGAACAGTTTAAAATACCCAAAATGTAAAATTGTCTTCATTTACTCTGTTTACTTTAATCTTTTACTTTAAAACATTTTGAAGAACGCTGAAAACCATTGACATCTATAGTATTTGTTTTTCTCACTATGGATGTCAGTGGCTATAGGTTTCTTCAAAATATATTTTTTATTGTTCAATAGAATCAAGAATCTCATAGGCCTGGAGTCATTAAAGTGTGAATAAATTAGTAAAAATTCCCTTTAAAGATGTATTTCGGATGTTTCCTTTACTTTGGACTGAAACAATAAACAAACCAATGAGCACAAAAATCACACAAAAAAGTGCCTAGTGCTGTAGAACATTTAAAATGATAAATCCTTATCAAAATGGCTTATTAAAATTAACTGAATCAAAATGGCTTATCAAAATGGCTTATCAAAATGAACTGAATCAAAATGGCTTATCAAAATGGCTCTTGTCTCACGTCTCTATTCCATTGGGAACCCGTAACTCCCTGATTTTCTCTCCTGGGTGCAGGTTGTCCTTGATCAGCCCTCCCATTAATTCTGTTTTTCCTCTTCGTCTCCTCTCTCCAGCTTATCAGACCCCATACTTTTTAGCCGGCCAAAATATTTTTTTTCACCGTTCCCCTGGAAACAAGACTCGTAGCATGTTGTATGCTGCAGGAAAGTGAATGTGGGCTTGCTTTCTCTCTAAACCAGCGCTTTCAGAGAAACTCTTTGGTTTCATTCTCAATGGCGTATTAGAAACGTTTCGATTCTGGGAAAACGTGGCAGGGGTTGCACAGAGAAAGAGGAAAAGAACAGCGAGTACCAGCTATACCAGCCACATGGCAATAGTGTCTGCTGTGACCTCACATGCCCTTCCCAGAGAGCATAACGTGCTCCTGCCGGCCAAACAAAACATCACCATAGCACCAGTATGGTTGCTTCTGCGTTTACTCTGTTGGCAATCAGCCATTTGAGGTCAGGAGGGCAAGACTGTAAATAAAATTTTTGAAAATAAAGGTTCCTAATAGTAATCTCTGGTTCCAATGTGAAAATAGTTGTTTACATTGGGAAGAAGATTATTTTAAATATTATTTCAAAGCAAAAAGATTCATTTCAGAATTTATGACTTTTCCATCTACATTTGTGTGCAAATTTTGACATTAAGGCCCTGTCCACATAGACATGGGTATTTTCAAAATGCAGTTTTTTTCTACATGGTTAGGCTGTTTGTTCACACAAAAACAGTTTCTGAAAACTCCGGCCAGGCTGAAGATTTTCAGGTGAAACTCTTGAGTACAATGTGGTTGTGTACAAACTACAATTTGCCTCATGACGTCAGCATGGATGCTGTTTTCTCCTTTTTGAATGGCCAACATGGCTAGGATCACACCAAACGTGGAAGACGCGATTGAGGCAAATTCCACACATTCACAGCAAACACGTTCCGCGTATTCGGCGTTGTTCGCACCATGGGACAGTAATCTGCCTCTGTTCTTACATTTGCATTGATTTGTATGCAATGTACTCAAACAAGTACTTAATTCCGTTTTTGTGTAACAGAGGCCAGCTAGTGAAGTGCTGTGCAGGTAAACCTCACTCTTCTGACCTCTAAAAGGTGCTCTAGTGACATATGCTAGACGCCATGGTCTTTAGCCTCCTTGTTAGAGCAACCGACTCCTATGCGAAGAGTCGCCGCTATATATCCCAGCTTGGAGGCGGTTGGGTGGTGTAGGACCGGTGGGGGTTATATTTGAATTAGAGGCTTTTATTGGCATCTCTTGGTTTGGAATGCCCTTAACATCCATCACAGTGCATTTAAAAAGTCCCCGTGCGGAATTGATACCATTTAGTGCAAAAAGATGATGTTAAAATATCTATGATAGAAACATTTCTCAAATAAATTGCTTGATTCACAGCAATCAAATCATGACATTATTTGTTCTCTCTAGCATGAATTTCCCTTATTTTTAAAAGTGCAATTTTTAAGGCTTGATGCAAAAAAAACATACCATTATAAGTGATAAACCGCTGTAGAAACTGAAACTCAGTCAGTTTTTATTGCAAAATGAATAATCAAGATGAGTAATTAACTACCCTGAACACCCTAGCAACTATAAACATGATGAAAATTAAAGAGAGTGCCTTAGCAACCATCCACAACACTCTGGCATTGTGGTTGGAAGTCTTGAATGAGAAAACACTCCCTTTAAGGGCGTACTCACACTAGGTACAGTTGCCTTGAACCGTGCCGAAGCACGATTGTCCCCCCTGTAACGCCTTAGTGGCGGATGGTGACAGAACGAGACGTAGAAGGAGATACATTACAAAACGGGTTTATTAAACACTTACTGGGAACAGATACTGGATGCGGGAAGACAGGACGAGACAACCACACGAAGTAGACTAACCAGACGAAGCAGACGACCCAAAATACCGGACCACAATGGACACAGACGAAAGGGTATAAATGGATGAAGGAATGATTAAGGTAATCACACACAAGGGATGAACACAGGTGGAACAGATTAACAATGACGGTGGCGGGAGAAAGACAAAAGGCACGTGACAACAACAAACGATGACGCGGACGAACACTGACAGTACCCCCCCCTTTTTGAAGGCGCGTCCTCCCGCCTTCAACGGGAAACAACAAAATGAAGGAGGGTAGAAGGGGAGGATACAAGGGAGGAGTCTGAGGGAGACACAGGAAGGGAACCGGAGCAGGAGGACCCAGGACACAGCCAGAAGGACGGCCCCGGGCGGAGTCGAGGAAGGGAGGATCCATGGAGGAGGAGTGGCTGCTGACTCCAGGGGGCCGACCGAGGGAGACGCAGCTGATGGCGGTGGAGCCCACGGAAGTGACGGAGAGCCGAAGGGCGAAGGTGACGGCGAGGCTTCTGAGGGCCGGGCGAAGCAGGCGGCTCACCCGAGCAAGGCGACGGCGGGGTTCCGGAAGCCCGTGGCGTAGCCAGAGCGACAGAGGACCAAGGCGTAGCTGGAGGGATGGAGGAGCTCAACGCTGCCGTTAGGACGGTGCGATGAGGTGCAGCCGGAAGAGTGGAGTCCAGAGGCGAAGGAAGGGCGACGACTGACCAAGGTGGAGCCGGAGGGACGAGGGAGCCTGGCGGAGCTGGTGGGCGGACGGCCCACGACGAAGACGAGGGAGGAGTGAGCCAACGCGGAGCCCTAGGGTCGAAGGGCCGAGGTGGAGTCCGCAGCTCGAAGGCCGTAGGAGCTGACGCTGGGCGACACCCTCCAGAGGGTGACGCAGACAGGCAGCGCCCACAAGCGAGCTCCATTTCCGGAGCTGGAGCGAGAGCTGGGGGGCTGGCTGACTGCAGCAGTGCTGGAGCTGGATGACTGGCTGCAGTTCTGGGGGACCATGGGAAGCTACTCATGACCCTGGAGCTGAGGTTTTTCCGGAGAAGGAAGATTAAAAAACTGTGCGGAAACAGTTGACTCCCCCTCTTGGCGGTGTTGCCGGCTCGTCCACCTGGTCAGACGGGATTATAAGCTCCTCCATCTCAGCGCGATTCCGCTCCGTCGTTCTAGGGGGCGACCGCTCATCGGCTGGGGGTGGCTCTCCGTCTGCGGTGGGCTCTGGCAAGCGCTCCCTGCAGGTGGGTGGTGTTGGTTGGCTGGTCACTGGGTCTGGAGTGTCACTGACGAGTTCTTCCTCCAGGAAGGCGTGAGTAGAAATATTTTACTCGCCAGTGTCCACTCCATAATTGCGGCGATGTTGCCCCAAGGACCATCTTCGGGCGATCGTGCTCTGCCACAGATGATGGGCGTGCAGAGCACGTCGCCCGGAAAGCTGTTCACAGTCGCTCTGATATGGTCCTCAGGGCTGCTTTCCCCCTGCTCCAGCAGGTGGTGAAGAGAAACGCAAGGGCGGACGGGATTCAGGGAAACACGGAGGGAGAAAAATAAAACACTGAGGGGCAAAAAGATTAAAAAAAGATAATCGGGGGAATGCACGCTGCTAACTTTAGGTCCGGTATTATGTAACGCCTTAGTGGCGGATGGTGACAGAACGAGACGGAGAAGGAGATACATTACAAAACGGGTTTATTAAACACTTACTGGGAACAGATACTGGATGCGGGAAGACAGGACGAGACAACCACACGAAGTAGACGAACCAGACGAAGCAGACGACCCAAAATACCGGACCACAATGGACACAGACGAAAGGGTATAAATGGATGAAGGAATGATTAAGGTAATCACACACAAGGGATGAACACAGGTGGAACAGATTAACAATGATGGTGGCGGGAGAAAGACAAAAGGCACGTGACAACAACAAACGATGACGCGGACGAACACTGACACCCCCCTCCTCTCTCCCCTGACGGCCTGCACTCACATTGCATTACCTTCCGAGCCAGGGCACGCTTACGTCATCGATGCTGCGACTGTTCACTTTAACAGGAAGAGAAGTGCTCTCGCTCAGCACAGTGGACATTGCTTTAGTTATATCATTTTGTATTATTTTTAGTCATTTGGGATGCAGTGATACGCAGTCAAATATTTTGCAGAACAGATCCACCACTTTTGACACTCATAAATTATCATAAAAGTCCTGGTGCTGCACATATTAGGAGGTTTGCTAAAGGTGACGTACAGCGAGGGGTTTGCGTCTTTAATAAACTATGACAGTTCGTGTTCATTGAAAAGTAAGAATGATTAATAAATCCATATGGAACAGTCACTTAAAAATTGGTGTTGCATCTTCAATTTTGCACTCAGGCACGCTTTGCACTCACACTACAAGCATACCGCGCCAAAGGCCAACTGAACCGCGCTCTGGCACACATCTTCCAACCGGGCCAGGGCCGGCCAACTGAACCACGCCTGGGCCGGATTCGGAGCACTCAAACTTGTTAAACAAACTGAGAAACACGCCCGGGCACAGTTCGGATGTAGCCTAGTGTGAGTGCACCTTAATAAATAAAGAAAGAAAGAAAGATCTGACACTCAAAATATGTTCAACAAAAAATTATTGTCATGTTTTGAAACTTAAAAAAAATAATAATAATTTTTTGAGTGGATTACCCATTTCAGAAAATCTTTAAGATGCATGTTAAATGATTGGATTGATTTTGTACAGTAGGTAATAGTGGAATATGCATGTCAGTTTTTGAATCAGTCAATCTCTTGTTATAAGTTGATAGTTCTCTTTGTTTTTTATATGCTGGAACTTATACATTACAAGAGGTATGATTAACTATTTCCAAACTGACTGAATAAATTCTGTGTTTAGAACTATGAACTATTTGTTAGTGAGCAATGGAATAATGTTTCAAGTTTGTTAACATACTTATTAGTGCTTGTGACATTTACAGTAGATTACACAACAGAAGTGAGGTGTAGAGAGGAAATCACGCATCATCCTCTTATCAGCACTTGAGCTCAGTCTGCAGTATGTTTTTGACTGGACAGCATTCCAGCATTTCGTGACACAACAACACACTGACACACATTGAAGATGGGAATGTTTAGGAAATATTGGGTACTAGATGAAACCAATATTTTTTTTCAACAACACATGCCAGAATTTCTGGATATTTTGTTATAAACACATTAACATGGGCATAATCAGAACAATTGCATGTCCTGATCACTAGAGATAAACTAAACTGCAAACGGGCTGTAATGCTTTCATAAGCTTAATGCACTTTTATGAAAAAGTTAACAGTTTTATATATATTAAATGCACTTAGCTGATCTTAAGAGTTTGTTTTAAGTATTTAAGTAAGACTATCAACTATACATAAAAACATTTTATGGTATGACGATATCTGTAATGTTTTCTTACTCTATTCAAAGACATTTCTAGGTTTATTTTTGATTTATTTTTTCTTTATTTTTTTAAAGAGCCTTGCGACTTACTGATCATAGGTCATAAATGAGCTGTAGTACTATTAAAAACAAGTTTCAAAACGATAAAATGTGGCCTAAAATGCTATAAAAATTTATAAAAAGATAAAAACACAGAAATATTAGCTTTTTTTTTCAATTTTAATCATAATATGGACCTAAAGCAAAAACAAATGTGCATAAGTAAAACATATTCAAAGTCAAATCTCACTTTAATTTCTTCTGACTACTGTTCTGAATTGGTTGCCTCATGTCCTAAAGTGTGTATTGGCGAGTGTGTATCCTTATCTAACCCTCATGTCCTACTTATCCTCTGCGCTCTCATCATCAGGTTTACACTCTTTTATCTCAGCACACCCTGTGCTTACTATCTACTTGACTATCTAGGCATGAAAGGATCTTACGTGATCAAAACAATATTGTTTTAAGGGATTGTTGCATGCTAACCAAAACAAACCAAGACGTCATCACAGCATCACTTCATTTTTGTCTTGCCTATAGTTTTATTGAATGTTGGTTTCGCATTGCATTTCAATTTGGTTTTGAAATAAGTAATGCTTCTGAAACATCTGTCTGCATGCAGTGCTACTTGAGAGACATTTTAGGTGAGTGTGTTTGATTATGTTTGAGAGCAACAGTTGGCAAAATTCACATTTTTTTTCTCCATAAGGATACTTATTTTTTAACAATAGCTGATAAATCTTTGAAGACAGACCTGTTGTGAATTCATTAACTGATTGTATACACTTTTTAATTTAAAACTAAAAAGCTACATCACCCTTGAGAATGTGCCGGAAATCAGAGTCGCACTGAGCTATGCTTGCAACATAGGCTCATTCTGAAAACGTAGCCCTATATACATTTCTGGAGATCGCGAATTATGTAGCCAAAAGTACAAACGGGTCAAAAAGCGGGTTCTTTTGAAAACACTATTAGTTGGGTTTAAGGAAGGAGGAGGGTGGGCCAGTCGATCGGTCAGTCAGTCAGTTAGTCAGTCAGTCGACAGCGGCCTCTGCTGGATTTATGCAAGAACAGCAGGCGCGACTAGCACTCACGAGAGAAATTTGAGATCTCAGAAAGCGTACACAGCGGCCTCTGGTGGAATCACGAAAACAAAAACTGCAAAAAGCGTAGCTCCTGGGACGTATTTGCCACTCTCTAGAAATGAAGATAGCGGTACGTTTTCAGAATGAGCCTGGGTTGTATGTTTGCCATTGGAGGACATTAGCCTTGCTATATTGCATTAATTAGCATTTTTAGTTTTTTTGGGGTTTTTTTGCGTAATTGATTTTTTTCTGTATTTTTATTTGACAGTATCTTTTTTTTACCGAACATATCATATACTAAACCATACCAAAACGTGACCCTAAAACCGTGATATCATAAGCAATCTGTATTATTGCATCCTTAGCAATTAAGCAAAGCTGTGATTGATATGCACATCTTGTTAGAGAAGCATGGTTGTGTGATCAGCAGTAAATCACCGCCAAAGGTCAGAGGGCGCTCTAGTGCAGAAACTCCAAACACCCACAAAGAAGAAACCCAGGAAATAGCCCATAGCATTATTGAATAAACATAAGAAGATTAACTACTTTCATTGTCATTCAATGTCACTAGTTCCACATTTCTCATTTCAAACACTTGACTGAAGTTATGAAGTGAGTTTTGAGTAAAAATGTCATTAAATGTGGTAGAACAACTATCTTAATTTCTTGATTTTCATCTATTTAAATCAATATTGATAATAAATGTGATTTTGCATAACTTATCAGTGGACTCTGTGAAGTAAATGCTGCTCTGTCTTAAAAAAAGTGCATGCTGGAGGTTTATTAGAACTGGCTTTACTGACAAAATGTGCATGAAAATTGTCCAGCCGTAATATATAACAATATTAAATTAACAGCTTTATATTTTATCATTTTTATTTTAGCATTTTAACTTTGTTATTTCATTCATAATGCTTCATGGTACTGTAGTTTATTCCCTCGTTAAATTCATTAAGTATATTTGTCTCATTGCCATACACTTCTTTGCTTCAAATCAAAGTTGGTAATGTTGTGATTCTCCTCATAGCTGGCTGCTGTGGTCTGTTGCTTCTAACGCTTTAAATTTGATGACAGTAATTCAGTGTTTTGGGGCATTTAGCTGTTTGTGTCAGCTTTGTTGGTGCCCATTATAATTTTTGTTCCTTTTAATGAGATAATTAATTGAGCTTTTCTCTTCGCTGCACAGTATTTGTTTCATTTGGGTGTCATTGTTGGATCCTATGAAGGCATCGGTCTGCCAGGTCACTTCCTCCACTCTATTATGAGAGAAGCCAAATAAAATCTGGTCCGACCAGCTCTAGACTGCTATCTGTGGCAGTGTTAAGTTCTTCAACTAAAATAAGGGTGAAAAATGTTTGTTGCCTATAGCTTGACACAAATAGCTTGACAGATCCTCTGCGCTAGAAACTGAAAGCTATAAAAGACTGCACTCTTATACGCTCATCTAATGAATGAACAGTGAATTATTGTTGAGACTAAAATGTGGTAGAAAATATAAATCTACCCACCATTAGCGTTTGTTATAATCTGCTGCAATGCGCTGTTTGTTCATTATCTTAGCAGATCGGAAAGCACACATTCAGTCATGTTATTGGCAAGTTTCGGTTTGAGTCAAGCTATTTTCGTTGACGAAATTAACACTGATCTTTGGTCATCAAATTAAGAGCTCATACCATGTTTCCATGGTGATCCAATCACAAGTGGTCAGCCAAGACGCATTAGAGTTTTCACCTGTCATTCCATCATTATATTTCTTTCCCTACTATTGAAGTCAATGTCAACTGTTTGGATCCCAACATTTTCTGACTAGTTTTCGACATTTTTCGAAACTTTTGTGTTCAGCAGAGGACAGAGTCTCATACAGGTTCGGAAGAAGTGGAGGGAGAGAATACTATGATGACAAAATTTTTATTCTTGAAGTGAATGAAAGTTCTCTAGTGACAACTTGTGTCCATAATCATTGAGACCCTTCCATCTTATTTGATTAGGCCATATGTTGCTTTTGCAAAAGCACGCACAAGTACATGCATTTAATACTTGTGTATACAAGTATTCATTCATTCATTTTCTTTTCAGCTTAGTACCTTTATTAATCTGGGGTCACCACACGGAATGAACCGACAACTTATTCAGCATATGTATTACGCAGCGGATGCCCTTCCAGCTGCAACTCATCACTGGGAAACATCCACACACACTCATTCACACACATACACTAAGGACAATTTAGCTTAGCCAATTCACCTGTACCGCATGTCTTTGGAATTGTGGGAGAAACCAGAGCACCCGGAGGAAACCCACACAAACACGGGGAGAACATGCAAACTCCACACAGAAATGCCAACTGACCCAGCCGAGGCTCGAACCAGCGATCTTCTTGCTGTGAGGCGAGAGTGCTACCCACAGCAAGAAGGTTGCTGGTTCGAGTCCTGGCTGGGTAAGTTGGCATTTCTGTGTGGAGTTTGCATGTTCTCCCCGTGTTCGTGTGGGTTTCCTCTAAGTGCTCCAGTTTGCCCCACAGTCCAAAGACATGCACTATAGGTGAATTGAATAAACTAATTTGGCTGTAGTGTATGTGTGTGAATGAGTGTGTATGGATGTCTCCCAGTACTGCGTTGCAGCTGGAAGGGCATCCGCTGTGTAAAACATATGCTGGATAAGTTGGCGATTCATTCCGATGTGGTGACCCCTGATGATTGAAGGGATTAAGCTGAAGGAAAATGAATGAATAAATGAGTTATGAATATTAGTGAGCATTTTTAATATTAGGATAGTTCACTCAGAAAATTAGAAAGTAAAATTCATTCCACAACTGTTGGATAATCTTTTATCTATGGAATGCAAAAGTAATTGTTCATTTTTTATCAATATGACACAAATCAATGGTATCCAAGTCAACCATGAAACATGGCATGAGGGAGAATAAGCAAAGACAAACTCCATTTACTATCCCTTTAAGAAAATAGTGCACAATCACTCCTGTTGACGTCAAACAAGCATATTGGCGAAGGTAATGCTGGCTGTGAGCGAGCGCTGGGCTGCTGTTTAACCCGTGTGACTCACGTTATGTTTACCGCTATACTGTGCTGCAGTGATAACGGCTCAGATAAGAGTTTCTCTGTGAGGCTTGATAAAGAGCTGAGCATATCAGAGAGCACGACTGCTAACAGTTCACCCTGATCACGCTCTCCTGCCTACCAAAACAGACCCGGTTCATCATCCAGGCGCAGGAATGCGTCATACCTGTGCCAAAACTCAGCTCTACGGAAGGCAAGCCAGATGCTGATGCTGGTTTGTTGGATTTTTATCAGGCTTTTTATGGGTGGTTTGGATTTGGAAATGGTTTGAGTCCAATTGGAACTGGCAATGCCCATATGAGTGGCAGTGCTCGACATGCCAGAACAAGTGAACTATATAACCTCCCTTTTACAGCATATTGCCACTTGAGCACAAATTTAAACAAAGCTAAAGGCATATATCTATGAAAAGAAATCATAAATAATACAAAAATAATGCAACCTAAATCTAATCTTGTTCATGTAATATTCTCAAAAATTTGATAACAGTTGAAACGAACTGTTTTCTATTTTAATATGTTTGAAATATAGTTAAAATAATATTTATTCAGGATTCTTAGATAGAATGTTTAAAATAACAGCATTTATTTGAACTACTTAGAAAAAAACACTTTACCTTTATTGTCAGTGCATTTATTCAATGTATTCATGACAAATAAAAAGTAAATGGGCGGCACGGTGGCTCAGTGGTAAGCACTGTCGCCTCACAGCAAGAAGGTTGCTGGTTCGAGCCCCGGCTGGGTCAGTTGACATTTCTGTGTGGAGTTTGCATGTTCTCCCCATGTTGGTGTGGGGTTCCTCCGGGTGCTCCGGTTTTCCCCACAGTCCAAAGACATGCGCTATAGGTGAATTGAATAAGCTAAACTGGCCATAGTGTAAGTGTGTGAATGTGAGTGTGTGTGGGTGATTCCTAGTACTGGGTTGCGGCTGGAAGGGCATCTGCTGCGTAAAACATGGCCGGATTGGTGGTTCACTCTGCTGTGGCAACCCCTGATAAATAAAGGGAATAAGCCAATGGAAAATGAATGAAAGAATAAAAAGTATACATTTATACTAATACCATATATATGTATAATAACATCTTTCAACTATATTTAGAATGTAATGGAAAAATGTCAGGTGGTGTATTTTATTTTAAATATTTAAACATACTTTAAAAAAGTGCTTCTATTTGTGTTTTCATAACTAAAATAGAATTATTATTTAATAAATAAAATAAAATTATGAAATAAAGCAAGCAAAGAATAAAAGATTTAATAGCTAAAACAGACAATAACACTTGTTTTTGTTACTATCGCTACATCTGTTTTCATCAATTGGAAACAAAAAGGTTTTTGAAATTATATTTAGGTTTATTTTTATAAATTGCATTTAAAGGTAATAAAAAATTTCTTAAGTAACAGATGTAGACATGCTATTTTAAGTTGTGTCAAATTGTTCAGAAATAAGTTTGTATATTCTGCTTCGCCTGTGTGTTGTCATGTCATTCATCTCGTGAGATGTTAAAGTATTGAGGCAGATGTGGGTGAGACACAGAGCCGTGTTCATAAACCCTCATAAACTGCAGTGATAATGTTGGTGTGTGGGCGATCATCCAGTGCAGCCGCTTTTCAGAAATAACGTACAGTGAGTGCTATTCTAAAGCATGTGTGTGTTTGACCTTTGGCAGGTGTCGCAAAAAACCTTCATCATTCTGACACCTATGCAGACTGTAAAACTCTTAAAGGGCCAGAAGACTCAAATATTAGTTCTCTATCTGTCTATCTACAGTGGATAGATACCAATTTTAAACACTTGTTTTTTTTAGGCGTAATGTAGTCTTCACTGCTTATAATTGTTTTTTAAGATTTACGTTTGCCTGTTGTTATGATAGGACATCGTATAGACAGAGAGCAAAGTTGGAGATTGAGACGGGGGATAGATCGGGTAAGGTCTGTGACATGGGACTCAAACTTTGTACACCCGAAGCATAACGTCGCTATATGTCGGTGCACTGCACACAAGGCTATCGGCACTGAGATTGAATAGTTTTGTAGGCTATACCATGTTACACTGTTAAACAGTGTTTTGCAAAATAAACCAACCCAGGCTCATTCGAAATATGTGCCAAGGGCTACATTTTTGAGAACCGAGAAACATGTACCACTACTTGTTCTTGGTGTTTTTGTTTTCACAAATCCAGTAGAGGCATGCCGTGTACAACAATCTCAAATATGTTACGGGGCGTATTTTCTCATACGTGTCATTTCTCGTAAATCCACCAGAGGCCGCTGTGTACATTCTGGCCATTTCAATGTCCTTCTGGCGCGTGTCCATTAGAGAAGCCTGTCGGCTTGTTATTGTGCATAATATATCAGCTAGATATCGACTGACTCACCCACCCCCTTCCCTAAACCCACCTGATAGTGTTTTCAAAGGCAAACTAGAAGAGAAAAGCCATCGTGATAGCGTGCTTTTACCACAGAATTACACTGCCCTTTTACCTGGTTTTACCTGTTTTTTTTGGAACTGTCCTTCGCTAGACTCGAACCTCTGTCTGCTCCTCTTCCCAAGTCTAGTGCCGTTCGCTACCGAGCAAACTAGTCACACCAGAAATGCTATCCATACTGAGGTAAGGGGTCAGTGATACCGTCCCATAGCATTCATTTTACACAAAAAGTTCAGCCAGGAGGCACATATTTCTTGGTTCTCAGAAATGTGTCCCTGGGTACATTTTCCCAATGAGCCTGTGTTGCAACAAACCGGGTACTTTACCACTTTACTTTATTATTTTGTGGGAAAAGCAGTGATCCAAATTTGTGAACACCAATGATTGTAACATGAAGAAAGCTTGCAGCTAACATTTCTGAAGATTACAACAGTTAAAAATTATTAGTTTTTGTAGAGGCTCTTACTTTGAATGATTTCAGCACATCTGAACACAGGACATCACTAGTCTCTCACAGATATCACTAGTCTCTCACAAATGCTGCCACAGACACCACTAGTCTTTCACAAACGCCACTAGTCTCTTACAGACATCGCTAGTCTCTCACAAACGCCACTAGTGTCTTACAAACACAACTAGTATCTCACAGACTTTACTAGTCTTTTGACCTACTCTTCCTCAGTTTTTTCACAGTTCACTGATTGCAGTGTTTCTAACTTTGTCATTAAGGATTTTCTAGAGTCTCGTCTGTCTGTCTGTCTGTCTTTCTGTTCATCTGCTACAGCTACAACATGCACTTGTAATAGGTGGATCTTTAATGTTTAGCCCATTACTATTTACACTCCAGATGTAAGGCCACTGGTGAGGGATCTGTCCCTCACCTCTTCCCAGTGTCTATTTAACTAATCAGATCACAATGCTTTTTCAAAACGCACTGACCTATGGTTTTTTTTTTGTCCACTTGTGATTTTAATATCAGGACTTCAGCAAACAATGTAACAAAATGTCCTCATTTAATCATCCCTAAATGGTTTGTTTCTTAAACCCTCTCTCCTGTACTCAACCAGGCCATGGTGGCGTGTTACCCTGGCAGTGGCACAGGATACGTGCGACATGTGGACAATCCTAATGGTGACGGGCGCTGCATAACCTGCATCTACTATTTGAACAAGAACTGGGATGTGAAGGTATGCTGTGATCCTGTGTTTACTCTTGGTTGGTTAGTCATCATGAGTTGGCCCGCACAGAATCCCAGATTTCGGCAGAATTTTAGACCATCATTTAGTCTATTTATTTACTTATGTAAATGTGTGTAAATATATACTTATTTATTCAGTTTTTATATTAATTTCAGTAATATTATTAAATAATTTTTAAATGTTAATATGATTTATTTACAATACAGTTTATAAAGTAATATTTTCTGTCTTTTAGTTGATACATTATATGAGAGACTTGCTTTGTTAACTAAACAAGTGAGTCTAATTGAATTTGCATTGAAAGCTTTAATTTAAAAGTTATTATTTTTTATTTCATGCTTTAACTTTTTAGTTACAATACTCCTCAAATAATTCCGCATGAATCCGCAGATGTTTTCCAAAATTCTGTGCAGAAATAGCAAAAAATGGCTGCAGGTTCTGTCTGGCCATAGTAATGAGGAGAGTCTTATTTCAGTGTTTTACTCTTTGTTTTATAGTTTAAACCAAAATCTTAACCCTCTTGTGAAGTAAAATCTTTTTTATATATAAAAAATTCACAGGAGGGTTAATAATTTTGTCTTCAATTGTATCTGTTTGATTAGGTTCATGGAGGTTTATTGCAGATCTACCCTGAGGGTCGTAATGTTGTCGCCAACATCGAGCCTTTTTTTGACCGACTGCTCATTTTCTGGTCTGATCGCCGAAACCCACATGAGGTGATGCCAGCTTTTGCCACACGGTGAGTAAACATCATTTTTAATACTACAGTCACTCACATAGTGCTCAAGTCATTAAAAAAGTGCATAAAAAATATTTAAGTATTAATATATATTTTTGATTTAAACCTTTTTTTCAGCTTTAATTTTAATTGTAGTTATTTTATGTGCTTTTGGCGTTTACATTTTTTGTTTTTATCACCTATTTCTGTTTAGCTTTAGATTTAGTATGTATGGTGCATAATGGTTTTCAGTTTAAGTTAATAATAACAACAACACTTGTTGATTTTGCTATATAAATATCTTCTATATCACAGCTGTTAAGTCCAGTTCCTGGAGGGCCGCAGCTCTGCACAGTTTAGTTCCAACCCTGCTTCAGCACACTTTTGCTGTGGAGTTAGAGTTTGAGCATGCAAAATTATGTCGTACGGCGCTATGAAAAGGGGCTGGATTAAACAAGATGATTAGACATTTTAAAAAGCGATTTCTGTTGCATTCGCTTTACCTGTAGGTTTCAAACAAGCCTGAAGGACTTGTTTGAAACCTGTTTAATTAGGGTTAAAGCAAAACTGTGCAGAGCTGCGGCCCTCCAGGAACTGGATTTGATACCTGTGGTCTATATGATCACATATTTTTTATGAATTCAAATTACTTTTGATTTCTTAATGAGAATTAAGTACAAAATGTCAGGGTGGATGTGTTAATTTAATCTAGAAACCGCAGTTAATAAAATATTTACGTATATTTTTGCGTTTTCACAAAAATGTAGGCTGAAGCAGGTATTTCTGATGAGCATGTGTTGGCTAAAAACATGTATGAAGAAAGCATAAATAGAAAATGACCCCAGAAGACCCTCATGACTGTGTATGCATGTCAATGTCTCTTAAAATATCAGTTAAACTGACCTTTTTATTACAAGGCAAGGTTAGTCCAGGTTGTAGAATGCCATGTAGGTGTAAAACTGCAGTCCTACACACACACACACACACACACACACACACACACACACACACACACACACACACACACACACACACTCACTCATCTGACCTTGTCCACCATTGTTCTCCAGCACTACAAACACAGTGGTTTGATCTGATCTTCTGCACAAACGCCACACCTGCAGTTGGGCTTTCCTCAGGAAGACGCTTTCTACTGAAATGAGTTTGATGCAGCAAATTAAAAGCTGTATTTTTGGTGTAGTGGAACAATCAGAGGAGCTTGTTGGCGTTTATGTTTTAGGATGATGGTAGGTGTGTATGGGGTCTGATCGCGGCTGGGGGCCGAGGTGGGGCTCAGGAAGTACGTGTTTCCTGAATGCTCGTCGCTTCAGTTCGTGTGCTCGTGCCGGCAGGAGAGGAGCAGCAATAAACAAACCAGACGCTCTAGTGCATTTGCTGTTGACTTAACCCTTTCTGTGCAGAGCAAAGCATGTGACTTCACTGCATTGCATCAATGAATGCTAGTTAGATGGTTTGAATCTGTCTTCGTGTTTCCACAGTTATGCCATCACCGTTTGGTACTTTGATGCAAAAGAGCGAGCTGAAGCGAAGGAGAAGTACAAACTAGGTGAGTTTTGTACTTTACACAAAATGTGTAATTTTTTCATTGCAGGTTTTCAGTTTGAGTTGAGAGTTCAGTACTTGACACAGTTACATCTTATATCAGACTATATTTATGCCACAATATTGTCCACAAATTCAGTGTTAAAAAGTGTTACCTAAGGAAAATAACACAATTTATTTAGTGGTCAGTTTCCACAAGAATAGGAAGCAGCATTTTTTTCAACACAGAATTAAAAGAAATGTTGAAATGTGTATTAAACAAAAAATGTACAAAAAAAAAAGAAAATCTTAGAAAAGTGGAAAAACAGAGATAATATAATAGCCTTCATACAATTTTACCATGATCGGCTGTTCTGTGCATGTATCTATCACCAACTAAGCCTAGCTGTAGCCATGGACATTAACATTGCTAAAGCATGCTAGCTAGGTGCTAGCAAAGTTTTTAAAAATGCTAGAAACCTCATCTTGTTAAATCATGTTTGTTAAAAACATACTAGCAGACGGCGGTTCATTCGTCTGATAAATAAGGGACTAAGCCGAAGGAAAATGAATGAATACTAGCAGACTGAAGAAACCTGAAATGTTGGAAGAAATTGAAATTACATCATGCTACAAACTAGGAAATGTTAGCAACACATTAAATCATGTTAGCAGTGTGTTAATTTATGCTAGAAAAAATATAGTGATGCTAAACCATGCTTGCAACATATTAAACTTGCTTGCCAATTGTTTAATGCTAGAAATATCAATGCGTTAAATAATTTTAGCAACAGGCTAGCCACATGTTAGCTAAATTAGCTAAATCTTGTTTCAAACTTTGTCCCTTATGTTAATACATACTAGAAACATGTTTGCACCAATGCTAGCAAAATTAAATCAGTGTTTCTCAACCACGTTCCTGGAGGACCAGCTCTGCTCATTTTCCATGTCTCCTTAACCAAACACACCTGATTCAGATGATCAGCTCATTAGCACAAACTGAAAGACCTGCAATGGGTGTGACAGAAACAGGAGACATCCAAAACATGCAGTGTTGGTGGTCCTCCAGAAACATGGTTGAGAAACACTATGTTAAATGATATTATCAACATGCTAACTTCTACAAACATTCTGGTATGGCTTCTTCAAGCAAATGTCACTGTTTGCCTTGATCATGCTAAATAATCTTTTCTCTGTCGCTCTTCACAGCTACAGGACAGAAAGGAGTTCAAGTGCCCGTCACACAGAGCAGCAAGACCTGAATGTCTGTCAGTGAAGACTCGAGTGTGTGGAGTTCATGTGTGTGCAGCCTGTGCTGCTGCTGCTGCTGCCCCGCCATTGGAGGATTTACAGTGGAGACGCAAGAAGCCTAACCGATCGCTGCTCTTTCTGTGGCCTCAGACATCAATCCACAAGTTAGATACACTGGGTGACTCAATGAACACCAGTAATGGACACGTCTCTTTACTTGACAGTGGCGACTCTTTACAGAAGGCTGGCAGATATTTTCCTCGTCATATTAAAAGTCAACAGTTACTTTAGTATTTCAAGTCCTTTCTCTCTTTCCATGACACTACACCTGTGTGTGTAAGTGGACAGATGAGATTTTCCAGTGGCCTTCTGTCGTATTGCGTTCAGCCCTGTGAATGTGTAACCATCTGACTTACGTTCAGCTAGAGCCTTAAACCTGACTGAAAATAATGAACATTTACATTTTACGTGGAAGCTTCAGTGCACAGGATCCCTTTCGATTGAGCCCTAGAAAAAGTTCCGGTTAATTTGCTACGAATGAACAGCACCCTCTGATGGTGTCCATTTTCACGCAATGCTTTGATCAAGTAATTATGCAAATCTAGTAGCAGAATATACATTTGTATGTCGCAGCTCCCCCATTTGCAGCAGACTCGAAGGACATATTCTTACAGTTCGTCTGCGCTATTTTTTTTATACTTGTCTTGCCGTTGCATCTGTGTTTTTGCAGAAATTCGGAAAGAGACAAACTTTAAATCAGAATGCACTGATGTAAAACTTCTGGATGATAATTATTATTATTATTGTTTTATGTTATAGTTGAATACGCAATAAATTGACAACATTAAAATTTAAATATTTTATAATAATAAATGTAAAAAATAAAACAGTAAAAACTGTCATTTTTAAAAAATGCTACAAATAAATCTAGACATCACGATGTCATAATGTACAGTTTAAAAATGATAACATTTAACAGTGTTATTTAATTATTAGTGTTTTTTTAAACTAATTCAAAGTGTTGCGTTAGACGAAAAATATAATTAAATGTGATGATACTGAAAATGAGCTGCACAAATAAATACCAATACATGATATAGCACAGGTATATTGTACATCGTTTGCTGTAACAATAAAAAAAGACCTACGTTTAATTGCATAGAAAATTCCCATCTACTTTAATTAATTTCGATTTAATAAGGTTAATGGATGCATATTTATCAAGCACACATAAATGAAAAAATAGCCTTGTGTAACAGTACTAATGAACTGAATGTGCTGTAATACACAGGTTTATCATTAAATGCTATTATTTTATTATAACCAGTTGAACATTGATAGCTGCTAAGTATATTTTAATAAATGTAATAATTGGTTTTTAAAACAAACAGATTTGACTTAATCATTCTAGAATGAAAATATTTATTATTTGCATAAAATCAAATAGAACCAGCCATTTTATTTTTGTATGCCTGATGAAATTGCATCGTAATAACTTTATCAGTTTCAGTGTAATCCAAATGCTAAAAATGCTTTGGACGGCTCCATCTCTGGACGTGCGACTGCTTTTATTGCTCTTCAACACATTTTAATCTTCAGTTGATAACATGCTGCCTTTTAAATTTAATTTGCTTCAAATTCAGCTTACCTGTTTTCCATAGATGTCAATAGTGCTACGTTATTAGCGCTGACCACATGCTACAGTGAATCTGGCTCATTCTACATCCCTGTTTGCGTGGAAAGAAAATATGTTTGGCCAGAAAAAGCGACGTGAAGTGATTTTAATGTCCATATTATCATACCAGCGCAGAATAAATTGGACTATATGCACAGCGGTGAAATTTGCTGAAATAAAGTGGCTCAAGAAAGTTTTTAGGTTATAATTATATAACTGCATAAACAGGGTGAACTTTTTTCATGTATCTGCACATTAGGCTACAACTTCTGCATGCTTTTGAGGGTCTTTCGGTGAAGATGCACTTACCTGAGAGCTGACAATCTCCTTCTGCCTCAGAAAGGCGCTGTAGAGCAGACGAGATCAGTATGGGGGTCCTCAAATCACGGCAACAATGCTTATAGGCCACCTGGAAAACACAAACAGCCTCACTCTCAATCAGGTGTCCGTACATGCACTACCCTTGTGCCTACATCTCCCAGAGGGCATTGCAAGTTCATCAGATGCTTACGAGTGGCTGTGTTCAGAATGGAATACTAGCTTACTACGCAGTAAACACTGCACCCTGCTACTTTAAACAATATGCAAATACAGCAGAAGGCATTTTGCTAAATTGTTGTCAAATCATGTCAACAAAATATTTAGCATTTAGATAAATGTATATTAAATTGAAATAATTATATTTTAATATTTGTAAATGTAATAAATGCGGCTGATATTACGGTGTGTTCAGTTCACGTCAGAAAGATTGTATTTACGCATTTAACATCACCACAATATCATAATTACACAACGTTTCTGACTTAATAGATTTAGTGTGTTTTAATGGTAATTTTATTTTAATTAATGAAATATTGTATTTTATTTTTGTTTGTTTTACAATCATACTTTGAGTGTGAAGGTTTCAAATTTATTTTATGACATATTTGGACCTTCCATAACCATCCAAAGGACTTGTTCACACTAGGCAGGTTTGATTTGAATTAGACAAACGCTTTGATTAAACAAACTCTGTTTTGATTGCTCTGTTTATACAAATGCGATTTGTCTGAATAAGTGTGAATGCTGCCAACCTTGGTGTGCACCAAACAAGCACATTTAGTCCAAAACCGAGCATTGTTCTGGACATTTGGTGTGTTCTGTTGCAAAATATACAGTACATCGTAAGAAATATACATAGAAATTTGTATACATCATATTCATATACAAATATACATCAAGATCAAACCAACCAAACTACAACCGTGAATGCAGCCTAACAGTAAAGTCACCAAAGTTCATTTTAACTAGTACAAACTTGTCAAGTGTGAACGCAGGCTAATTTTACACACATTTTACACTTTTATAAAGAACTAATTTTGTTTTATTAGTCACATTATTTTAAGGTACAATTCTCGCTATTAACAAACCATTAACTAAGCCTTTTAGCTCAAAAAAGTAATAATTTGCTGCTTATTAATAGTTTTAAGGTAGGATTAGGTAGGATAAGAGATGATGAATAAGATCATACGTAAGTTCTAATAAATAGCCACTATATTAATAATAAGCAGGTAATACACCAGGGTTAGGGTTAGTAGTTAATAGTGGGAATTGGTACTTAAACTAAAGTGTTACCATTTTTTTCTTTCTCTCTTTTTATGCTTATTACTATATTTTATTGTGGATTTTGGAAAGATTCCGTATAACATTTAGCTCAACATTTCAATCAAATGAATACGATTCACAATCATAATAAAGATAATACATAATAATTGATGTGGCATACGAACACTAATTGTAATCACCATAAACAGGCTTGTAAACACCCAAATCACATTAGTTTAGGTGCGTTACCATTACTGTATTTCTAAACTGTCAGTTTGCTAATAATTTATCCAGACATGGCACAAAGAAATTGATTCATCGCAGCGCTGAATTACCATCCATTGAATGTGTTTTGCATTTGATGAAATGACACTAAACCGATGAATGTAAATAATGTAAAACTAAGGTAAAAAATCACACTTGTTAGCAAATAATCAAATTGATGACGGTTACTTACTCTTATTGTTTGAAATAGTCACATCATTGGTGCACATGTAAACATAGTCATACACTAACTACTGTAATTTTCCTACACTCGAAAAATGACTTTTGCTGCTTGTTCAAAAAAATGAGTTGAAACAACACAAGTCTTAAGGTTTTTTGGGGACAACTCAATTGTTTTATGTTCAATCCACTTAAATTTCTCAAACACTAACTTAATCAATTTTGTGTTGGGACAACATGGAGGAACTGTGGATCCCAGCATTTTTTATAGTGTACAATACAAATTATGAACTCATAAACACAAACTACTACTTGAACGCAGTGTTACTCACTGTTAATTAATCTCTCTGGAAAACAAAAAGGTCAAGCACAATGCATTGTGGGTACAGTGGTTCACGCTTTGATTGTATACTGTAAACATTGGCATACTATGCACAGTATACATACTACAGCACATACATACTGCCGAAAAAAAAATAGTAGTGTGCTATTCTGAACACAGCCAGCATCTGAGAACCTGAGATTTCATGCAAAGAAGTGGCACAGTACAGGCGATTTCCCAGCATGCTTTGTTCTGTGCTGTAGTGCCAGAGAAGTGAATCAGTAAAGCACTTTATCATAGGTGTGGATGTGTGATGTCTGAATGAGAAGCGATGGAAAGAAAATGCTTTTGTGCCGCGTAACAGTATGAAAAGTAAATCAACTGAGAATAAAATGAACAACAACAAAAAAGTATTTAATTTGCAGTATTTAATTAAAATGTGTCCGATTTTGTACAGACGACTATTGTGTTTTTTTCTCTCACTTTCATATAATAGACTATTTTCACATTTCCGGGTTTCTCAGCAGCAGATGTCCTCATAGTTGGGTAAACTTGGTGCGCAGTGAATGGGAGAGTACAACAAGTATTTTTTTTACAATCCTATTTGCTGAAATAATAAAAGAAAAATGCCACGATGATGTTATCAAGACTTCAGAAAAAGGAAATAAAATGTGTGAAACTGATGACGGCAGCCAGAAGAAAGAATAAAGTCAAATTTACTCTCAGTCCCATAGACGCTGCATTAGAAACACCTCGCATAAGCGGTAATTAGTTTTTTGTAATTTGACGCAAAGATGATATAATGCATACATAAATGCATATAAATGTTCATAAGTTTTTTTTCAAAATCATTCATTTTAGTAGTATTCATTTTCATTTCGGCTTAGTCATTTTATTAATCTGGGGTCGCCACAGTGGAATGAACCGCCAACTTATCCAGCATATGTTTTACGCAGCAGATGCCCTTCCAGCTGCAACGCATCTCTGGGAAACATCCATACACACCCATTCACAAGCTATCCACTGCGCCACCGTGAGGCCTTTTTTCAAAATCAAAATATTAAAAACTTTCAAAGATTTAAGATTATGATAACCGTTAAACATTTGTGAAAAGGGTCAATTGTATAGTATGGGCTTTTCTGGGGACAAAGTGACACTTGGGCTAAAAAGTTAAATAACAGACACTGGGAACACACATACACACGCGCGCACGCACGCACACACACACACACATTCGGTTTCTGTGAATTGTGGGAACTTTCCATAGTCTTCTGACCAAACTAACACTGCAATGAAAATTCGAATTATTGTACATCTGAATCGAAGTACTAAAATAAAGGGAAAAAAAAGAAAGTTTTATTGAAATATAAAAAACAACTAATAATTATGACTAAAGCTAAATCAATAATAATAAACTAATTACAAATTCAAATATAATACTTAGTTAATTCAGCTTTATAATCATTAGTTATAAAAAGTAATTAGCATTATTGTACCATCATGGGCTCTTTTTTTTTGTTTTGTAGTATTGTCTTTCTACTTATTTCTTGTTTTACTATCTCAAAGATGACCAACATTTTCCAAATCTGTGTATTCTTATCCGATTATTACTGGTTTTCTCTTGCTATTTCATGGTGATTAAAGTGGCTGATATTTTGATAAAAAAAAAAATGCATCACACACTGAAAAGTTGCAATCTTTAAAGTAATGTTCATTATTTAAATTTAAGATTTTCAGCACACTGTTAATAATAATCAGTCAGTAGTAAGCCACTATAGACTGTTAACCAAAAATTCCCTTTAGTCTATATGTAAACAAATACCAAAATAAATCAATAAAAACAAATCAATGAAACCCAGTCTTAGAAAACGCTTAGAGTAACACTTAGAGTAACACTGACCTACTATTACTCCCACGTGCTCATTCAAGCAGTCCATATAGGCTTTCTAACTGAGGAGCCACTGGTGTTTGCATATCCTCAGATATGCAGGAGAGATATTAATGCAGAAATGTGTTGTGGGCAAACAGGAAGAGTCTCTTTTTATCCAGTGCTGCAGGCTGTGATGGAGTAATTCTCATTCATTCATTCATTCATTCATTCATTCATTCATTCATTCATTCAT
>CAIGQW010056847.1:2177791-2206545 GCA_903798125.1 Danio choprae | reverse complement strand
CACACACACACACACACACACACACACACACACACACACACACACACTACAGCCAATTTAGTTTATTCAATTAGCACCCAGAGGAAACCCACACGAACATGGGGAGGACATGCAAATTCCACACAGAAATGCCAACTGACCCAGCCGGCACTTGATCCAGCGGCCTTCTTGTTGTGAGGCGACAGTGCTAACCACTAAGCCACCGTGCCACACTGGTTTATACCAATGGACCTTTAAATGCACAACAAAAAAAAAACATGATTTATGAAAATGAATGAATGCAAAATTTGATGGGATGAGATCCAATCAGTCAGAAAATTCAAGCTGTAATCACTATTATTTTATTTGAACAATAATGAATCATTAATTGCAATAACATGCTGTAATACTTCACACAAAGAACTAGTAAATTAGTCAAAGAAAATTTAAAGGTGCAGTAGGTGATCTGCCAAATTGCTAACCGGTTAGCATAATATGTTTGAAACACAGTCCCTCCCCTGCCATCCAAAGCCATGCCTCCTGAAACACGAAGGTTCATTTATTCATTCATTTTCAATTCATTCATTTTCCGCTTTTCTGAGGCCGGGTCGCGGGGACAGCAGTCTTAGGAGAGTACCCCAGACTTCCCTCTCCCCAGACACTTCCTCCAGCTCCTCTGGGAGGATCCCGAAGCGTTCCCAGGCCAGCCAAGAGACATAGTTCCTCCAGCGTGTCCTGGGTCTTCCCCGAGGCCTCTTTCCGGTGGGACATGCCTGGAACACCTCCCTAGGTAGGCGTCCAGGAGGCATCCGAAACAGATGCCCGAGCCACCTCAACTGACTTCTCTCGATGTGGAGGAGCAGCGGCTCTACTCCGAGCTCCTCCCGGGTGACAGAGCTCCTCACTCATGAGAAAACTCATTTCGGCCGCCTGTATCCGAGATCTTGTCCTTTCGGTCATGACCCAAAGCTCATGACCATAGGTAAGAGTATGAACGTAGATTGACCGGTAAATCGAGAGCTTTGCCTTTCGGCTCAGCTCCTTCTTTACCACAATGGACCGGTACATCGACCACATTACTGCTGCCCCTGCACCAATCCGCCTGTCAATCGCATGTTCCATCCTTCCCTCACTCGTGAACAAAACCCCAAGATACTTGAACTCCTCCACCTGGGGTAAAGACTTTCCTCCAACCTGGAGATGGCAAACCACTTTTTTCCGGTGGAGCACCATGGCCTCGGAGTTGGAGGTGCTGATTCTCATCCCAGCCATTGTCACTCTCTGCATCCTGTGAAATCCTGTGGTCCCCGAACCGGACCCCCTTCAGCCCAAGGCTGCGCTTTGAAATTCTGTCCATAAAAATTATGAACAGAACTGGTGACAAAGGGCAGCCCTGCCGGAGTCCAGTGTGCACTGAAAACAAGTCTGACTTATTGCCGGAAATGCACACCAAACTCCTACTTTGTTCATACAGGGATGACACAGCCCTTAACAGAACGCCTCTGACCCCATACTTCCAGAGCACCCTCCACAGAACACCACGAGGGACACGGTCGAATGCCTTCTCCAAGTCCACAAAAAACATGTGGACTGGTTGGGCATACTCCCACGAACCCTCGAGCACCCTGGTGAGGGTATAGAGCTGGTCCAGTGTACCACGGCCTGGACGAAAACCGCATTGTTCCTCCTGGATCCTAGGTTCAACCATCGGCCGGATCCTCCTTTCCAGTACCCTGGCATAGTCTTTCCCCGGCAGGCTGAGGAGTGTGATCCCCCTATAGCACACCCTCCGGTCCCCCTTCTTAAAAATGGGAACCACCACCCCAGTTGCCCAGTCCAGAGGTACAGTCCCCGACCTCCATGCAATGTTGTAGAGACGTGTCAGCCAAGACAGCCCCACAACATCCAGAGACCTAAGATACACAGAGTGACCTAAGATACACAGGCTCATCTACCCCTGCTGCTTTGCCACTGCAGAGTTTACAAACTACCTCAGTGACCTCAGCTTGGGTGATGGGTGAGTCCACCCCTGCATCCCCAGTCTCTGCTTCCTCAATGAAAGACATGTTGGTGGGGTTAAGGAGATCCTCAAAGTTGCTCTGCCCCTCTCTTTACCCGAGTGTCCAAGACAGGGGTCACCAAAATTGTCCCTGGCGGGCCGATGTCCTGCATATTTTAGCTCCAACCATAATCAAACACACCTGAACAAGCTAATCAAGGTCTTACTAGGTATACTTGAAACACCCAGGCAGGTGTGTTAAGGCAAGTTGGAGCTAAACCCTGCAGGGACACCGGCCCTTCGGGACAAAGATTAGTGACCCCTGGTCCAAGACATACAGTCGGAGATCAGATGATACAACCACAAAGTCGATCATTGACCTCCGACCTAGATTGTCCTGGTGCCATGTGCACTGATGGACACCCTTATGCTTGAACATGGTGTTTGTTATGGACAAACTGTGATTAGCACAGAAGTCCAATAACAAAACACCACTCGGATTCAGATCAGGGAGGCCGTTCCTCCCAATCACGCCTCTCCAGGTATCACTGTCATTACCCACATGGACATTGAACTCCCCCAGTAGAACAACGGAGTCCTCAGTCTGAGCACCTTCCAGCACCCTTCCCAGGGACTCCAAGAAGGCCGGGTACTCTGCACTGGTGTTTGGCTTGTAGGCACAAACCACAGTGAGAGACCTATCCCTGACCCGAAGGCGCAGGGAGGCGACCCTCTCGTTCACCAGGGAAAGCTCCAACACATGGCGGCTAAGTTGGGGAGCTATAAGCTAGCCCACACCATCCTGCCACCTCTCACCGTGAGCAACTCCAGAGTAGAAGAAAGTCCAGCCCTTCTCAAGAAGTTATCTCTAGTCGGTACCGTTCCACCTCCCGCACAAGCTCGGGCTCCTTCCCTCCCATTGAGGTGACATTCCATGTCCCAAGAGCCAGTTTCTGTGCCTGACGATCGGGTTGTCGTGGTCCTAACCTTCGACCACCACCCGTTCCACAATGCACCGGCCTCTTACGGCTCCCACTGCAGGTGGTGGGCCTGCAGGAGGATGGTCCCACTTCGCTCCTTTGGGCTAAGCCCGGCCGGGTTCTGTGGGAAAAAACCAGGCCACCAGGCACTCGCATACGAGCCCCAACCCCAGGCCTGGCTCCAGGATGGGGCCCCGGCTGCGCCATACCAGGCGACGTCACGGTCCTCGATCTTATTTCACTCATAAGGGGTTTTTGAAACACGAACTTGCACAACTTAAAGATGACAGCAGACAACCCACTAGTTCATGTCATTCACCAGTTAGAAATATAGTTAGTGCTTGGCTGGCGGCGTGCAGGAATTACACTTATTACTAAGCCATACTTACATGCTATTTCAGACTGAATATTCAAAGTAGCGGTAAACAATATAGGGAGCGCGTCACAGGCTGTCATTGTTCAAAAATGAACCAATGTGAGTAAAGCAGGCTAGGCGGAATAGTGCTATTTGCTTATGTTTTGTTGTTAAACTAAATAGAAATCTACATTATCGATGTTGTAAAATGTCCCTTATGAAACTGAAAATAGTCACATCAATCTTTCACCAGAAGATTTTAGTGGCTGAACAACACTTTCGTGCATATAAACCATTCAAAACACAACACAATCTACATCAGCTTTTTGTGACTAAAATAGTTTTACAACATAACATTACCTGTCTAAAAGAAATACTTTAGCCATGGTGTCATCTTTCCTCCAGTGTGCAAAAGTAGCTCCAATACTGATTCAGGATTTTTTAAAGTTTTGATTCAGCATTTGATTTTACCGCTGTGATCTCATGTGTCTCATGTGCAAATAAACGCACTAATGGCGGATCTGCGTGAACAGATGTGCAGATGTACAAATCTACTTTTGTTGACAGACAGTTTAGGTTACTTATCAGAATTATGGGAATTGTTGGCAATATTTAATTGTATAAACATTTTTTAGTTTTATGCCTTAATCAGATTATAAAATTACGTATAAATACATTTAGATGATTTACTTTAATCATTACTATTGGAATGTGAAGAGACTTTGAAACAGCACAACAAAAAATGAAGACAATTCTGAAGACAATTTAACAATTTATGACCCAAAATAATCAAGGTATTTTGATTTAAATTCTAAAATCTAAGTTTAATGAATTTATTAACAGAAAATACAAGACCAATGCCTTTGCAGCATGTCCTGAAAAGCAAGAGAACAAGATGTCATGAGTTATATAGGCAGGAGAACTTAAATCAGATGTTTATGTAGATCAGTAAAAGTTTTCCATACTTCACTAATCTACATCTTACAAGAGATTTTCTCCACTTATTTATGGTGTAGGCTAAGGTCCTGTCAATGACAAATTATATTTTATTTGTCAACTGATAAATGTAGAGTTAATATGAGTTTTAGCACAAAAAAAGCAGATCAGCCTTTGCAAAGACCAGCTTTGGGAAAGAACATCTAGTACATATTCAAAGACACATTTAAACGTATTTTTAAGCTGAAACAACACAATTCGTAAGATTTTTTAGACAACTTAATTGTTTTATGTTCAATTCACTTAAAATTGTCAAAACCAATTAACTGAACTTAAATGATTTGTGTGGAACCCTGCATTTTTACAGTGCATGCATTTAATATATTTCAAATGTCAAAATTGTCTATATAGATAAACAGGAAAAGGAAAAAAACAGCATCAGCACGGTATACGGCCTGGTCCAGGATACCTTGGGATCATCTCTTATATTTATAGCATGAACAAAAACGAAGAAAGAAACAAGAAACAAGAAAGAAACTTAAACTGGTTTGGAACAAGTAAAGGGTGAGTAAAATAATTTGGTTCATTTTTTGGGTCAATTTAAATATTACACTTTCGCCTCTCAGTATTTAAAATGAAATACCATGTGGCACAACAAAGAAACTTCTATAACAACTGTTTAACTCTTAAAGTCTTGATGTAATTTTCATTGGGTTTCAGGTCTAAAAAATTGTTAATTAATTAATTAATTATTATTTAATTACTTAACCTATTTCAAATACATTACTAAATCCGGTTCACAAAAGGCATTATTTATTGACAATCAAGGTAGAACTCATATAACTCATGAAATAGCAATTCATATAATTTACTAATGGCTTATTACCTGCCTATTTTTAAGATATTAACTGTTTATCAGTTATAAAGTATGAACTTATTTTACATCCCTAATCCTACCCAATACCTAAGCCCAACCTTTACCTTACTAACTATTGATAAGCAGCTAATTGGTAGTTTATTGAGATAAAAGTCTTAGTAAATGGTTTGTTAATAGATTCTTTAAATTAATGTCTAAAGTGATGACAAAACAGGTGATTTTGCTCACATTTTAGGATTATAAGGCTGAACGGCATGAAATCCCAGTATTTCTTAGTTGCAATCGGGATATCCCAATAATTAACCCTGAAAAAGACAAAGCAAAGCAAACACTAGCAGATGACTGTGGTATAAATACAGCACTACAAAATACAAAAGAGAGATAGACTTAGATTGTCACTTACCTGTTCTATAATGATTTGTTCAGCTGTAGTTTAGAGTTTTTCTCCCTCTAAAGACTTATTATGCGGTCTCTGTCACCATCTTCTGGTAGTACGTCAACTGTCAATTTCTTTGCTCTGCTCTACATGACAGGCTGATGGCCATCAATGTGCTGAATCCGAAATTATATATATTTAAAAATAGGCACTATCCTTATAAATAAACTGCATAGTTTCAATCTAAACAACTACATTTTCACCTTAAAAAGCCTCAAAAGTACATTAGGTTGTCCAACAGCAGGAATACTTGCCAAACTGTTGAGAGTTTATTTCTCTGCTTGTCATGTGGGCGGAGTAATACACAAGGGTGAATATGCAGATTAGACTTATGCACAAAACAGGAATATTGCATAAAACATTAGCGAATAAAGCACCATTTCCATCCAATGATCAAAGAGAACAGTGTCACTTCCTAATAAACTGGTGCCAAATATCAATAAGAAAATTGAATTTGCTCCTGTAGGACTTTTTGTAATATAATAAATCACTTGCGCCTCAGAAGATGAAGACAAAACACAATGAACACACTGCCTCATTTGGAGGTATGAGACTGCTTAACACAATTCTGAGAGTTAATAATAATATATTGATTATAATACTACTGAACCACTTTGATGATGGACTTTGGCTGAGGGATTTTAGAATGACCAAAACAACATTTCATATGTTTCACATTTTAATGTTGTCCCATCACGTGATGTCTTAAAACAAAATCACAGAACTTTTTTTGATGTTTCCATTAAGCATCTTTTTAGGCAATATTCCAAAATGCACATACAAATAGGTGGATGGAAACATATTAACATCAATGCATGTTCACAGTTCATGTTTGAACAAAGTAAGAAACGACGCAGCACAAAGAAATTCTCCATTATCGGAATAGAGTTTATTATTGTTGTCTGGATTATCATAATAATCATTTTTACAGTGTATCATTTTCATGTAATGCTCATGGCGCTGTATTTTCACAAATATCTCATCATAAAGAAGTTAGAGTCACAGTGATGGCGAAGGTTAAGGAAACACCAACTCATGCGCTGATGTTTCAGGACTGATCCTCTCTCGGCTATTTACACATTCACTCTCAATCACAAATACAAAGAAGAACCATCATATCATTTAGTGCTACTGAAAACCATCATATCTGGTAATACTGCATGGGCAGAGAAACCTGCATAAACCAAAACCATAAAAAAAAAAAAAAATAGAGAAAATGTTCACATGGTGAAGTTTGTTTCTGTTGTCCTCTATATGCACTTACTGCTTAAAACACAAGATGTGGTTTCATCTGTAACCAGAACTTGATATTGTCTTGAGGTCGACTTACAATGTCTTTATTTCTCTTCTTAAAGTATTGAAATGACTTAAAAAAGCCATCCATTCAAGGGTGTTATAAAATACTTAAACCACTGTTACCACAATACCACTGTTTTACAAAAGCAATCTCACTGCAGTTCGTAACTTTTGGATTTAGTGGATAATTTGTATTAAAAAGTAAAATACACATAGAAATTACTGCATTTTATTCAGAGATAAAATGAGGGTGCATTTACACTAATGATGTACTAAAAACAGATATAGTTTTTTCCTTTACAGATAAAGAAAACTTAATGAACCCTTAATGAACTTAAAATGAACCCAATCAAAGTGTTAGTTCATGACCAGAATGAAAATACCAGGTAAATTACTCTTTCTTTTTCTTTTTTTCTTTCTTTCTTTCTTTCTTTCTTTCTTTCTTTCTTTCTTTCTTTCTTTCTTTCTTTCAAAAAAAAAGTTGTTTGATGAAAATGCAATGTATATAAAACCACTGAGCACTATAAAAATCAACCATCAGGGAATTTTCAGTCTGAAAGTGAACTAATCCTTTAACCAACCCAGGCTCATTCTGAAAACGTACCGCTATATACATTTCTGAAGATAGCAAAATACGTCCCAAGAGGTACGTTTTTTTTTATTTTTGTTTTCGCGAATCCACCAGAGGCCGCTGTGTACGCTTTTTGAGATCTCAAATTTCTCTTGCGAGTGCCATTCGCACCTGCTATTCTCGCGTAAATCTACCAGAGGCCGCTGTCGACTGACTGACTGACTGACTGACCGACGGATCGACTGAGCCACCCTCCTCCTTCCCTAAACCCAACCATAGTGTTTTCAAAAGCACCGATTGACCCGCCCACCCACTTCCATAAACCCAACCGACAGTTTTAAAAAGCATTCCAGAAAAAGAAAAGCCCTAGCCTGATTTTACCATGTTTTCAGTTTTTACCACATTCTCACCCTATTATTTACTTGTTTATTTAATTTTTTGGCTTCTGCTTTTGTCTAACACACTTTCTGGAACCATTCTTCACCGGACTCGAACCCCGTTGTTGTCTCAAATCTCCCAATGTACATGGTGAGCCGTCATCCCGCCCCGTAGCAGTTGTTTTAAAGATGAAATGCAGCTAGAGCTACGTTTTCAGAATGAGCCTATGTTGCCTTTAACATGGATCTGTGACAACGACCAATAATGCTTTATTATTCATGCCACACCAGTACATCCCAGCAATGACCCTTTTGCCAAAACAGTCTCACAGCAATCCATAACCTTTTGATTTAGTGGCTAATTCATTTTAATTTGTACATTTTAGTATGATTTGCTCATCCCACAGTGAGGGAAAGGTTTAGAGATGGAGTTTGGGGGCACTCCTTTAAAATTTTTTTTTACTGTTAAGTACCAATGAATTTGCCGATTTTCTGACAATACATTAACTAGTTACATTTGCTCATTAGATCGGGCTAATTATGCTCATACAGTCCCATAGTCCACCATTGTTGTTTTGGTTGTCAAGATGTGAAAAGGCCCCCAAAATGCTGCTGTCATGGGCCCGTTTCAATAAGGAGGCTCAACCAATTCTGCATTAACCAATTCTGCATAAAGTTACTCTGAGATTGAAAACTCTGAGTTTTTTGGTTTCAGAACAGCTGAATTGAGTTCAATCAATCAACTCTGAGAAGGTCTCAATCAGCACCCTTGTTAAGTCAGCCATTTTAAGTGCCAATGTGGTGAAAAATTGATGCTGCTTCCAAAATCGCATACTTTCATACTATATAGTACGCTAAAAACAGTATGCAAGACGAGTTGTATGTCCGAATTCATAGAATTCGAAAAACAATATGCGAGAAGTACCCGGGTGACCTACTACTTACAGCGAGATTCTGAAGTGCGCATCCGATGCATGCTACGCTATCCCATGATGCCCCGCGAGAGAATTCATAAATGGGAGTGAAGTGACACAACTGACGCGGGTAATCACGTGACCATAAAAAAATGGCGGATGTAAAAATGGCCCATGTCTTTAATTATGCATCAGTATATAAAAGGGTCAGTATAACACTTATAAATGTCATTATAATGGTGAAATGAAATGGTCATAATAACGCTTTTTTACATTATATAAATTACAAAGGTGATTTTACAGAAGTATTAGTTGTAATAATGTACTTTATAATCAGGCACTACAAACTATACCTATTACAACTTCAGTGAAACTCTGAGTTCTAGGTGGACCCAATTCTCAGTGGGGGGACTCGATTTATCATGACACCATCTCAATTGTAAAATTATTCCAGTAAACTGAAACATTTGAGCCCTAAAAAGTCCCACAATGCACAGTGAAAATTAGGGTGCATTGATACACACTATGTGCTGTATAACAAAAGTTCGGAAGCCTGAAATATGAATCCCGTGACCCAAATAATCATCGATATGACAAACGAGAGACGTTTTTCTAAATAGAATCTGTTATTTATTTCTTTTTTTTAACACAAACTAACATAGCTAGATAGATTTGGAAAAATCTAGAAAAACATTTATAATCGTTTAATGGTTGAAATGTTGCTGGTATGTGAAAATCAAATCCTTTATCTATAATAATAATATTAATATATGAAGATTATTATTTCTGCTGTTGTTTGTAAATCCTAGTTATGATTATGTACAATGAGGACGTTCTCATGTCACACTAAGTGTGTTCCAATGTGTAGTGAACCAAGCTCATTACTATCCTTATCAGTGCTTGAATTTGTGCACACGACCTACTGACGAACGACCTTGGAAGCTAAGGTGCTGATTGAGACACAGCCTGAGTTAATCTCGTGTAACATGACTATGAAAAGACATCATCAATGGAGCTCCGATATTATGATTCACCATGGCAATGGCACTCAAGACTATGCGAGACATTGAACGGAGCTCCGATATTATGATTCCCCATGGTAAAAGCACCTAATACAAGTTAAATTCTTATCACTGGTATATCATCACAGGTGAAAGCTGGCAGATGCTATGCTATGCATTATATATATTCAAATTATTTTGTTTACCATTAACATTACTTTATTACCACACTGGAAGATAATTTTACTTAAGTAAAATGCACTGATTTAAACCCCTTAGGAAACAAGACCAATGTAAATAAATGATATAAATATCCATCTTGCCGGCAGCTAGCTCTCTGAAACTCTTACATGGTTGCCCACTGAAGCTAAGCAGGGTTGCACCTGGTCAGTACCTGGATGGGAGACCACATGGGAAAGCTAGGTTGCTGCCGGAAGTGGTGTTAGTGAGGCTAGCAGGGGGCACTCAACCTGCAGTCTGTATGGGTCCTAACGCTCAGTGAGTGTTGTCTTTTGGATGAGATGTTAAACCGAGGTTATCTCTGTAGTCACGAAAAATCCCAGGATGTCCTTCGAAAAAGAGTAGGGGTTTAACCCCAGTATCCTGGCCTCTGTCCATCATGGCCTCCTAACCATCCCCATATCATAATTGGCTTCATCTCTCTGTCTCCTCTCCACCAATCAGCTGGTGTGTGGTCTGGCGCAATATGGCTGCCGCGCGTCATCCAGGTGGATGCTGCACACTGGTGGTGGATGAGGAGATTCCCCCAATGTGTAAAGCGCTTTGAGTGTCTAGAAAAGCGCTATATAAATGTAAGGAATTATTATTATTATTACTATTATTATCTTGATTTAAATAATTTTTAAAACATTTGAACTTGAAATTTAAAAAAATCTTTAGTAAGAAAAGTATTTTTGAAGCATGAATGAATTATGTATTTAAACATCACTTGCACTTTAAAAAGGGGAAGGAGACCAAAAGAAACTCTGGGTTTACCAAAATAAACCTGGGTTAGGTTCACACAGTAAGTTGACTCTATGTTACCCCCAAATTAGAAATGGGCCTGACTTACGCCACTTTCTCAGGTTTGTCACACCTCCTATTCCAAAAGGGAAGACCCAAAGTTTCCCTCATTTTAGGGTTAATATACTCAGAGTTTTCACTGAACCTCCTTCATGAAACAGGCCTTAGCCAAAAAAACTATAAAAAAAGTTTTTGTTTTTTTGGGTTGAGAATGTTGTAACATACATTTAGAGTCAGGCCCAAAATGAGATCTCAGTTTTACTGTTTATGGAACAGCGTCAATTTAGTTAGACAAGTCAGTTAGCTTTAAAATCCTGAGATTCTGTTCCTCAGCTAAAAGGTGGGGTGAACCTCAAGATGCCCAGGTAACATTTTATCCCATAATCGGTTATGTAAACTTATTTTATTTTATTAAGTGTAATGCATCAGGGTGTTCTATCAGATTTCTTTTTTTGTTAACCGGCAGTCAGATTTAGAGGTATCTTGGGTAGGTTTTGACCATTGGCTTAGTCAGACGGTCCTGCGTGTAAAATTGGGGATTGAGCATTTTCTTTATTTGGTGGAATTTGAATGAATTCACCTGGATATATTTATGACAGGTTATGGTATTCATCCAAAAGGCATTTTGTTTTAAAGAAAATATTACAGATTTCCAGAGTCATTGCCATATTTCTGCCACAAGTTTTGTAAACTTTATTCTTGTGGTTTTACACAATAGGAATCCTTGAAATTCTGGCCACGGATGAAGTGCTATGTGTATGTGACAATATACTATAAGTGCTTGGACATGATACATGACAAATAGACACACTTAACCACTCCCAATCCCACCCAAAAAGCCCCCAAATTTCTTATAGGAATATTAGTCCATGATATTTGCTCATGACTTATGGAAAAAAGAAAAATCTTTTGGAGCATTTGCACGTATGAAGTCTCTCATCTCAGTGTTCTCTATACTGTATATGGCTATGACCTTGAATTAATTATTTTTCAAGTGAACTTTTTAGACGTTTACAGACAATTATTCTTTTTTTTTTTTTTTTTTTTTTTTTTACAAAAATGAAAAGTCTACACTGTTCTAAGTTTATTTTTCAGTTCGATCCCTCTGTCAACCAGGGACATGGACTGTGCTTATTTATTGTTTCCTTAGGAATGTCTTATTTGGCAATTGCCGCCGTGCTGCTTTTTGTCCATTCTTGCATATTCCTGTGTGGTTCCTTATATTCAAGGGTACTTGTATAGGTAAGCCTGTCTCTCTGAGGGCCAGGTAGAACCTCAGCATGTACCACCATCAAAAGGCCTAGGACAATGTCCTCTGTTCTCCAACCCTTTGACAGCCTGAATGGTCCCAATGATTCTGGCCTCAATTCTGGCCCCTTTGTGTAAGTTGCATGATGTCCTTCATATATTTCAGTATGGCTTTGACTGTTTTTCAAGAGAGAGGAAGACACACTAACAAATGACCAGAGAAAGGTCCGGAGAGGAGTTTGGGAAGAACCTCAAGTACTTCTGTAGTTCCTCTCTTAACATTTTGTCCTGTCCTTTGCTACCTATCCCACCTCTCCTCTACATATTTTTCTGTCTTTCTCTCTCAATCCTCATCTGTCCCTGCTGCCCCCCTCAGTCCGTTCATACAGAAGGGCAGAGTTGGAGGAAAGGTGTGTTCGGCTGGAGAAAAGCCACTGAAGGGAGGCAGAGATGCGATCCTTTGCAGGTGAGGAAAGAAAGTGGGAGTTTTGGCTCCATGGTCTGAGCGGTGGCCGTCAGCGTGAACTGTGGGCATCTCAGGTGGGGCGTAGCGAATTGTACTGGGAGCATAGAGACTCTGAGGCCCCTGCGGGCCGAGAGCCAGGGGGTGAAAGAGTACACGTCCTGCAGCCCCACTTGCAGTCAGTCTCTGCAGCAGCTCAAAGTCGGAAGCACGTCCTCCATGGATGGAACGATCATCTCTGGGTAGGGGTGATGCCGGGATGGGTGGAGACAGGGTTGGAGAGGGTGGGCTGAACAGACCCTTGGGTGGAGCTTCTGTTGGGGTGGAATTAGGAGGTTGGGAAGGTGGACTGCTGCCATTAGGTCCTCCATTACCAAGCTGAGGTTGGCTCCATCGCCTCCCAGAACCTGCACCTACAGTTGTGCCCAACACTTCTTGTTCAGTCTTAATGTTTGACCCGGGACTGTTCACCACACTCTTAAGATGCTGGATCACAGCACGGCCATTGTGGATCTTACCTGCTCCGTTAGCCCCGTTGCCTTGTTTTGAAGCCCCCTCTTCATTCTTCACCCGTTTGCTGGAGGGATTGTGGTCCCACTCGCTCTCTCTCTCATCATCCTCTTCCACCTCGCTGTCACTGGCTTGGTCTGATGAAGTACATGGGCTGTCCTCTCTCTGACGAAACACCTCCATGCGCCTCCTTGCCTCGGGAGGACCACTCTCGGAGTCAGTCTGGTGCGATCTTTTCCTAGTGTTCTCTGATTGACTGGAAGTAGTGTGTAAGAAGGGTTCCTTTCCTTTGAGGTCTGTTTCAGACCTGCTTTTCAATGGTTGGGTCCCAGTGGAGCCTACAAAAAAAGACAACTCTGCTAAGTAGCTTATTATCGATGTGTGAATGTATAATTGTGTATGGGGCTAAGAGCATACCTTGTGTCTTTGGAGACATGTCGCGCGGGGAGGAGCTTGCTTGAAGCCGCTCTGCCCTCAGGCTTTCTGGGAGTTGTAATAAGTCCAGAGGCATGTCTGCCAGCTCTGGTCGACTGAAAATACAGATAAAAGAGTGTGAGCAGTTTACCTCAGGGAGCTTTACACAGTTAGCAGTCTAAATGCTAAACCCTGCACCACAGGTTAACAGTGTTCTACAATAATTTAGTATGGCTGAATCACACAAAAGAAATGCTAACTTGGATGGTATTGGTACCTCATACTCAGATCTAGCCTACCTTGACATCAATTTAAGCTAACATACTGTAACTGTGCTCCAAACACAAAACTTTTCTAACAGATTAATAGGACTATTAAAGTCTGTATACACATTTCAATTCTTTCTATTTTCTAAATGCTTTTTATTGACCCAATTGTGAATGATTCACCTGTGTGTCAGTTTATTTGTTTATCTTTGACCTATTTTTGAATGTCACAACAAAATCTTGCAGTGAAACAACAGACTACTGTCTTGTGATGTATGTTGGACTTCTATTTTACCATTTGTGAGAAATTATTTTTTTTAAAATTAATTTAAATGTAAAAAGTTTTATTTTAGTAAAATTAAGCAATTCAGAGTATATGCATTTAGATAAAATTATTAAGTATTAAATTATGCAAACTCTATCTTCAACTGTAAAAATAAATGTCTCTTTTAAAAAAAAGTGCTGTGCTGCTATTTGAACTGCTTGTCACGGTTGTCAATAGTAACCTTTGCAGACAACCTAGAATGTTCTAAATCCATCACGTTTATCAATAGGTAGCAAAACAGTTCACTAGATTTTGAAACACAGCCACTGAGTTTCCTCCTCCTAACAGCATGACAAGCGAGGAACACACTTGTGATACTGCTTCCAAACAAACAGACACACACACATACACACACACTCTAGACAAGCCCTTCTGAACATGAACATGGTTCCAGCAGGGTGCCATAGAAGTTAATTAGCTATCGTAATTACAAAGCTAATTAACTAAAACACCATTCAGCCAGAAAATTTTGACATCCATTTGGTGTAATTATATATCACCAGTCCAATTATCAGTGAAATTCAGCCAATTTTTTTCTTGTTTTTGTCTGACTTCTTTGAACATGTGTGCGTTTGTGTGATGAAGATTACTGTAGACAGATGGAGAGGAAGAGCATTTACGAGGGCCTCTGTGGAAACTCTCAGCACATTAACATATTTTCTGTTCTGTAGCACAACACTCCAAAACACAAACACACAAGGTCACTAGGAAGCTGACCTGAGCACATAGTTGACCCAGATGACATTACGCTCATGGGGTGCTTTGTGGTTAATAGAAACGGTGGCACAGGACTGAATCCACAGATAACCTCCTCTCCTCTGCAGCCAGCGGTAATACCCGGTCACAACCTGCCCTTTCCGCAGCACTAAGAAAGAATAAAAAGGGTTAGTTGCATGAAATTAAATATTACATTTGAAAATACTAATTGAATTAGGTTTGATTTCCAAAACAATAGATGCATTTCTTGAACCTAGATATGAAGAAGAGTTACACAATTTGTTTATTTGGCTAGGGGGTGCTGTTGTCAAAATGTAAACAGCAGCTTAAGGCCGGAACACACAAAGCCGACGCCAAACAAAAGCTGCACGTGAACACACCAAACAGATGGGAGCTGTCTGAAATGACAATACATTTTGCACCTGTGTGGAACACACCAAGCCAACTAGTCGCACTAACATTGACCTGTACAGCTCAACACCCGACCACAGGCTTGGTGTGTCCCAGCCTTTAGGGCCCCTACATAAAAAAAACTGCTATCTAATGACCTGTTCCAACTACAACAATTTTCTTTTTCCCCCTTATCTTCGTTTTATCATAAGCCTTTCACTGGCCACCCTCATAAAAGTGCTTGTTGTCCTACACTATGAGTAATGCATAACAGTCAAATAAACTAAAAACTTGATAAAACAATAGTGTGATCAAGTTTCTTACATTGTAAATTTGAGAGAGCTATGTAATAAGCTACAGGAGCAGTAATAAATGCTGACAGACTTACAGTCTTCATGGCTCTGCCTGATGGTGTCCAGGTCTTCAGCATGAATGAAGTGATAGCAGGTATGTCCAACCACTTCAGCTGGGCTTAGGTCCATATACTCTGAAATCCTACAAAACACATATAGGGACTGTTTACACCTGGCCACTTTATGCATTTTTTTTCTGATCAGATAGCTATCCAATGATGAAAAGGACAGGTGTAAATGGCCTCCGAAATGCATTCGAGATGGATATAAATCTGATCACTCAAACCACTTCAGGGGGTGGTTTGGGACATGTTCCAGACAAAGCTGGACAGGTCTAAATGTATCTGGTTTCTGAGACCACTTAAGTAAATTTTACTCTTCCCAAAATGTAAAAAAATTAACATGTGACAGCGTGTTATGGGCTATATGACCATCGAATATAACAGCTCTGCAACACGTAATATAGTTATGGATGTTTGTTTAGTTATTTATTTATTATTAGTTTTTGGCTTGTGCTGTTTATGATGTCTGGAACATGAGTGTTCCAAATCCTCCAAGTACAATGCCTCCAAATGCCTACAAAGCTTATGTTTCTATAAAAACTAATATTTTTAAAATAAAATAAGGTATATCTGATGCTTTAGTCAACGTCACCAAGTCAAATTTCCATATAGCACAGGTTTTGAAGATTGGAATCCTTTCTGTTTAGCAGATACGCATTTATGTGGCCAAATGTAAATGGACTCGTTTTCACAAATCAGACAGCTATCTGATCAGAGATAATGCATGAAGTGACCAGGTGAAAACAGGCCCAAAAAGACACACACTTTTGCCACGTTCACACTAGAGTTTGAGCATGCGAAATCCTGTTGTACTGCGCTGAGAAAAGGGGCAGGATTAAACAAGATGATTAGATGATAGTCCATATTTTTTAAATGCCTGTCCAAGAGGTCATGTTTTGATCTTCAATTGGTCTCACGCAGGGCCTCACGGTGGCACAGTGGGTAGCACGTTCGCCTCACAGCAAGAAGGTCGCTGGTTCGAGCCTCGGCTGGGTCAGTTGCCATTTCTGTGTGGAGTTTGCATGTTCTCCCCGTGTTGACGTGGGTTTCCTCCGGGTGCTCCGGTTTCCCCCACAAGTCCAAAGACATGCGCTACAGGTGAATTGGGTAAGCTAAATTGTCCGTAGTGTATGTGTGTGGATGTTTCCCAGTGATGGGTTGCAGCTGGAAGGGCATCCGCTGCGTAAAACATATGCTGGATAAGTTGGCGGTTCATTCCGCTGTGGCAACCCCAGATTAATAAAGGGACTAAGCCGAAATGAAAATGAATGAATGAATGGTCTCACGCAGTCATGTGATGCGATTTCGCATGTCAGTTCACCAAGCTTGAGCTTTGCAGCGCAGCAAACTGCGAAACTTGTCGCACGAGCTTGCGTTTCCGGTCTGACGCGTTCGTGTGCGTATGAATGGAGGTCTATGGGGAAACAATTCATGTGTGACCGCGGCTTCGCTGGACACATTATTGAGTGCACCTGTATAACTGCTTGTTAATGCAAATCCAGCAAATCACAAGGCAGCAACACAATTTGCACATTTCCAAAAACTGGTGATCTACAGGAATTTGAGGCATAGCTATATCTAGGGCAAGGATTGGCAAATTTGATCCTGAAAGGCCATTGTTCAGAAGAGTTTTTCTTTAACCCTACCAAACACACCTCAACAAGTTGATCGATTTCTTCAAGATCACTAGAAAGCTACAGGCAGGTGTGTTTAATTACAAATGGAGCAAAACTCAGCAGGAGAATGACCCCATAGGACCAAAGTTGTCCATCCCTGATCTAGGGATCATAGAGAATGATAAGAAAAGGAGAAAATGACCAGGTATTGCCATGTTGATGTAAGAGGTCAGATGAGAATGGCTTGACTGGTTCAAGCTGATAGAAAGGAAACAATAACTCAAATACCCATTAGTTATAAGCAAGGTCTATTGAAGAGCATCTCTGACCACACAACACATCCAACCTTCAAGCAGACGAGTGGCTGAAGAATAAGAAGAAAAGCACACCAGTGACATTTCTGTCAGATAACAAAAGCAAACACAGGCTAAAATTCACACTGGGTCAAGAAAACTGGACAATTTAAGACTGGTTGCCTGGTCTGATGAGTTTTAATTGGTAGATGGTTGTGTCAGAATTGCTTTGTATCGATGATTAAAGCTCCGGGTTGTGTAATAATGTGAGGGAGGGGGATTTTCTTGGCAAGTTTTGGACTCCTTAATACAAGTTGAGCTTTGATTTGACTCCACGGTCTACCTGAGTATTGTTGCTGACCATGTCCATCTCTTTATGACCACAGTGAAGTTTTTAATGGCTACTTCCAGCAGGTTAACACACCTCACAAAGTGTATGTCACAAAGCTCAAATCATCTCAAACTGGTTTCTTGAACATGAAGTTGAGTTCACAAAACTCAAATTCCACATTCATCAGATCTTCGTTCAAGAGGGCACCTTTGTGATGTGGTTCAATGTGAGATTCACATCATAGTTGTGCAACCGACAAATCTGCAGAAACTATGAGATGCTTTCACATCATTATCGACCAGAATCTTAGTGGAATGTTTGCAGCACATTGTAGAATCTATGCCATTTCAGAAATCCAGACCATTCTAAACTCTAGGTACTAGCATGGTGTACCTTATAAAGTGGCTGGTGAGTGAATAAGCTATACATTAGCTTATACATTATACAATATTGTATAAGCTACAATATTTACTTCCATTTAACTGAACCAGTTTGCTTTGAAATCAAATGTTTTAAACATAATTTTAGGTTTGAGACATATTGTTGATAAAATAGCAACAGATATGGTATACGTTATTTACAACAAATTTTGGGCAAACACTATTACCCATTTATAGTCCTAAATTGGTTCTTTGTTTTGACTGAATCAGCAGCTGAGGGTGGGGTCAGTACCGATCCGCCCTATACGTGGACTACACAAGGTTCGTAGGGCCCCGCAAGTTATGGAAAGTCCACCAACCCATCCCCCCCCTCGCTATTCGCCACCCGCCCCAAACTCCCGCTCTACACCAACCCCCAACACCCCCTCCCTGTTTTTCACTTTCCGAGTAGAACATTACGATTAACTTTGCTTAGGGCCCTGTAGAGACCTCTGGGAGGGTCTACTACCAATGAGATGAACAGAAACAGTTTTGAATATATTTGAAATAGCAACACAACATAGCACATTATTGCTTCTAATCTCTATCTATTCAAATCATGTCGCACTGCATGAACCAGCTTGATCTTATGAGGAAATGTAACTATTTTATGGATTGTCAGAAAAGTGGCTGATTCATACAAATTCATACAATTTCATTCATATGAAAACATGCGTTTTTTTAAAAGGAGGCATGCTCCCAAACATCACTCCTAACACTCCCCACACTGGGGGATGAGCAAATCATACTAAAATGTACGATAGACATCGTAAAAATGAATACGGATTTTCTACTAAATCAAAAAGTTACGAATTGCTGCGAGATTGCATTGGAATGAATGTGTAATTATTGCTTGTAATCTTTGTCTATTTACAAACTAAGGTCCGCTGCATTAATACATTGTATTCGCTGTGTATGGATGCCGATGTAGGTTCGCAAAGATATTAACAACAAAAGCAACAGATCGTTGATACTGCATATGTATTTGGTGTTTCAGCATTTGTGTTGCTGGGAAAGATGAGAGATATGCAGTGGCATTAGAACTGGCTCTACAACTGTAGACGGTGGAAAAGCAAAGCAGTTTTTACAAGGTTCTCCTGTACAAAAAAATCCCTGGCTCCAAACTAGCACATGGTTTGTGATTGATGAAAAGGGGTATTGGTATAGGTAGGGGTATTATATGACACAAGGAGATGATTTGAGATTACCTGTTTTCACAGTAGGTGACTTGCAGATCCATGTTGACTCGGAAAACAAACATGTGACTTTCCATGCGCACCTCATTGAGCGTGGAGGGCGGAAGTGTGTGAGCCAGAGCGACCAATCCCATTGGCCGATGTAAGGCCCGAGAGGAGCCTGGCACCAGTGCTGGCCGACAGCGAATCCGACCTGTCACATGAATCACCTGATAAAAAATTTAATGAGCAGCTCAGTTTATGCAATCTTTTAATCATAAATAAGTTAAAATGTTATGGTCATTATAAAACAACATCAAATGCCATATTTTCCACAATATAATACTATTTCTTGTTGCAACTTCAGTATACAGTATCTCTCCTTAAACTTGTTATGGCTTGCCATTTACAATAAATGTTGTTTATAGTGAATGCTACAACAATTAATATATTCATACTTATTCATCTTCCATACATTGTTATAGTCATAGAGTGATAGGAACTACAATTTTGTAAATTATTTATTTAATTAACAGTATTTTACATGATTTCTATAACACTGACTGATCAATTTTGAATATTTTATCAACATGTGTTCAAAGAAAACTCTTACATTTGTAAGACATGTAAGGTAAGCCATTTCTAACATGAATAACTCACTTTATAGCCCGAGGATTTGACGTGGAGGCCACGTTTGGTAAGGGTGGATTTCATCCGGATGAAGAAGCCACGTTCCGACAACTCCCTGACTGGAGAACAAGGGCTGTGAGGTGCTACAAGAGAAAAATGGTGGTTCAAATCCTTGATCCTGATAGTCTAAACATCACAGTTGCCGAAATAAATGTCTGCATGTGTGTATTTTTTTGCAGTCTTAAAATTACTCTGTGTGTGAGTGTATATATATATAGACATAACCTATTATGTACTGTAATTTTTACACAGCACATATTTACGTTCATCTAAACATTGCTCTCAGTAGTGTGTGTGGTGTTATCAGTACATCACTGCAAAGGTATTTACTTCTACTTTTTGGCCTATAATCAAACATAAAAAAAGCATTTTTCTATGAGGGCATCATTACAGGCTGAGGTTCATTTAATTGTCACCGGTGTTGCTAATAACAAAGGTTTCTGATTTCTACGTAAAGCTGGATATAAAAGCTGGATTGCTTTGGAACAACCTTTTTGATGATATTAAATGGTCGTATGTTAGCCCAGAATTTTTTTTAACAAATAAAATTAAAGAAATTTCTGTTAAAATTGTTCACAGGTTTTATACAGTTAAACAATTTTTGTTTATTGACGTCTCTTGCTCTGTCTGTGAGACGTCTTCTGAGTCTGTTGCTCACTTATTTTGGGAATGTCCCTTTGTTAAATCTTTCTGGTCTGATGTGAATACTCTAATTGTCCAAAAGGTTTGTGGTGATTTTTCTTTAAGCTATAGACATATTATTTTGGGGTTTTACATTAAAGATAAACAATTACTTAATTCAAGTTTTTGTATAAACCTAATATTATTTATGTCGTGGCAATTTCAAATAAAGAGACTCTTACTGATCAAGAGACAAAGTCTTACAGAGCTTACTTCCAAAAAGATTTTATTCTTTGCAAAGAATAGGTCCAACAGTCATACAGGAACACCGGTTGCTGCAGAGTGCGACACCCAGGCAAACCAGACACCAGGTTTGATCTTCTTTCCCCTGCTTCAAGGTCGACTTCATGTTTTTTTTTCTTTTTTGTTTATATGTTTGTTTCTATGGCTTGTACATAATCATATAATATCATTTAAATCATATAGAATCATATAAAATATAAAACATTTACATTTTATCATTTGGTTTATGTCAAATATGCAAGAAACTGCTCAGATTTAGTAGATCCATTTAGTAAATGCATTACCATAAATATATAAAAACTATTTTTTTGATAAGTAATATGCTAACTTTAAAGGTGATTTTATCAGTATTTACTTTTTTTTAACCTGCAGATTTCAGATATTAAAATAGTTGTATTTTGGTTAAATATTGTAATATCCTAACATACATCAGTGAAAATCGTATTTATTTAGCTATTAGATGGTGCATTAAAAAAAAAATCCCCTTATGACTGGTTTTATGATTCATGGTTACATTTTGTGCAGTTATTCCAGAAAATATGTTGTTTGTCCCTTTTTAAAATTGTGCTTTGCTTATAGTTCTTCTATTTGTAATTTTGCTTTAATATCCTCTATCCTAATTAGGCCTATATATGCCCTGGGATACAAGCATAGTTTTCTGTCATTTTATATTTCAGTTTGTGAGAAACAAACTGCTTTTTCTAAACAACTAGCTAGAAATACTTTCATCCAGAATTTAATCATATTTTTTGAATGTAAATATTTCTGTAGCAGAAAAAAGTGTCTATTTGGTCAAATTTTGCCTTGTTTTGTATTTCTTGGTTAAATCATGATAGAATTTACAATTGAACAGCTTCATTAAACATCAGTGTGTTCATGATTGCGTTTAAGTGTATGGTGGGAGGGTGTGTGTGTGCTTGTGTGTGTATCTGTGTTTAGTTTTAAATAAAATTTGGGTCACACTTTAATTTATGGTATAATTTCTGCTAATAACGAAACATTGACTAAGATTGTAGGTCAATAATTGGCCGACTATTAATAATTAGTAAGGTTGGGTTTATTTATTGAGTAGGATGTTTAATAAGATGATACATTATAAGTACTAATAAACAGCCAATATCTTAACAACAGGATGGTAATAACCACTGATTAGTGGGAATTGGTACTTAAACTAAAGTGCTGCTAAAATGAAATAGTTTTTTTAATTAATGAAATAACTTTTGAGGCACAGAATGTTGTTTACAACAATGTCATCTTTTGTAATGTTTTTGTGTATTCATACAAATTGCCTAAAGTAAATGTTTTATAAAAAATAAATGTTTTGTTTTGTTTATTTTTCAATGCATATTTACCAGTCTATACTGTTGATGTATGGTGTCAACTGTAGAAGATGGGTATGCAACTCCTCAAAATACAATATTAAATAAAAAAGAAAGATATAAGATATTCATATTGTTCCCATATACTTACATGTGAATATTCATTCATTCATTCATTTTCTTTTCGGCTTAGTCCCTTTATTAATCTGGGGTCACCACAGCGGAATGAACCGCCAACTTATCCAGCATATGTTTTACGCAGTGGATGCCTTTCCAGCTGCAACCCATGACTGGGAAACATCCATACACACCCATTCACACTCATACACTACTAACAATTTAGCTTACCCAATTCACCTATACTGCATGTCTTTGGACTTGTGGGGGAAACCGGAGCACCCGGAGGACACCCACGCAAACACGGGGAGAACATGCAAACTCCACACAGAAACGTCAACTGACCCAGCCGGGGCTCGATCCAGCGACCTTCTTGCTGTGAGGCGATTGTGCTACCCACTGCGCCACCGTGCTGCCCTACATGTGAATATATTATACACAATTATTTAAAACAATTAGGCTGTAATCTAAAGCTTTTTTAGCATTAAGTCAAGTTCAGAAGCTTGAGTTAAGAAGCACTGACCCTTTTTCAAAAATGGAGGAAATTTGTACAGACTTTTTGTGTCCTACAGTTTATTATCTCATTCACAACTTGTTAAAAAAATAAGACACAAGTGCTTTCCTTTTCAAATACATATACTCTAAGCACATTAGTTTGATGTCTGGTTTTGTTTTAAATGTTGGAGATTACTATATATTAATATGTATATATCACTTTAAAAGATTATTAAACAATGAGGGGGCTTTATGTACAACAAAACATTCAATTAATATGTGTGATATAGTGGATTAAAGTGGCACTTGTTACCCCTTGAATCCTTTCATATTGTTCCCCTAATACTTGCATGTATACTGTTAACAATATTTGTAAATTACACAGTATTTAACTGTAATGTGAACTGTATTTTACTGTATGACGGTAATGCAGTATATTACTGTATTTTAAAGTTGCATTGTGGTAAATATTCTTTTGGCACTATTAAAAGTGTTTTAAATTTCCTTTGCACCAAAATACAGTAAAAACAAAAAAGAGTGTGAACATCGCCAATCATAGGAAATACAGCAATTTACTGTTTTACAGTAAATACATCGAGATACTGTATATAAATATATTACAGGTAAGAAGACTAAAATACTGTATATGTTACAGTAAAGATATACAATACTGTAAATACAAGCACAGCATGATAAATGTAAATTTCCTGTAGAATTTACTGCCAGTTTGCAGATTTACTGTAAATCATTGACAGCACAAGTACTGTATTTACATTTACAGCACCATTTTTCCTGCTGTATAATTATTTACAGAATGTTATGTATATCTTTACTGTAATTTTTTCACAATGTAACTTTAAATTACAGTAACATAATGCATAACCTCCCCTTAATTTTACATTTAAGTATATTAAAACAGTACTGAAAGTTTGATTTACAGTAAATTGCTGGCAAACTGCTGCCAGTAAGTAACTGTAAATTCTACAGGACATTGTTAACAGTTTACACACTATAGTGTGCACAATTATACCAAAAACGTATGCTGTAAATTTATTTGACCTTGTAATTTGCAGGCTGTAATTTAGTACTGAATAAATCTGGATCTCAGAAGGCACATTACCTGGTTCCGGAGTGCCAGCCAGTGAGGACGTGGATGCAGAGCTTGAAGCACTTTCATGAGACGTCTGACAGCCGGCCTCTGCCCGCAGGTGTGGCCTGATGCCCAAACGCTCCGCCATCTCCACATGATCCGCAGGGTGGATGTAATCGAACACACTACTGCCAGTCAACTCCACCTGAGCATCCAAACAGACACAAACATACGCGCGGATCAATGCCTTCATTTAAGAAACATGACAGAGATCACAACATATTGCCTAACAACCAATGAGAGACCTTGAAAACACAAGATCGTCTATTGCTATTGGTATATTTGTAATGCGCAGATGTACACACATATTGCTAAAGTCGTGCACTGAGGGAAACAAACATCGCAGAGATAAAAGCAAAGCTACACATGAAACATTAATTCTAGCGTATCATGACCTAGACTGAATATTCTACCTGCTGCATTTTACAAAGCCTATAAGAATCTCCAAACAGGTGAGCTTCATGAAACATACATGCCGAGCAGACTTCACAATGTTACATCAATGAATAACGAACTGCAAACTGGTTTGAAAGGAACGGTGAACACAAAAATAAACCATTCACTAATAAAGAATAAAGTCCAACAGACTTATCGGTAGCCCGACACGTAGCAAAGCACTTTTGTATAAGACTGAAGGTCTTTATTCTGCTAAAACAAACTCCTGGTTGTACTTTATTCTATTTATTAATTCTTTAAATAAATGCAAAACTGACAGAAACAAAAGCAGCTGATGGAGAATAGACTAACCTACATTTTATTCATTCACATGATGGCGACAAACAGACAAAAACAAGCAGACAAGTAAAACAAGACAATTAATGTGGATGTAAATGTATGGATGTGAATGTAGGCCTATTCACTGACGCTCGAAGGGAATCGAAGTTTCCAGATGAGTCTGTGTTATTCAGCGGTTGTTATCTCGAAATAACACATCTTGGAATGTTGCAACTGACTAATCTGAATTGAGTATTCCAGACAGCCATGTTGTAATGTTAGTTGATGTATTTACAAACATGAACAATTGGTGAACAATACATTTATTACAGTATTTGTTCATCTTTTTTATTGTTAGTGAATAGAAATAAAGTTATTCATTGTTAATTCTTTTTAACTCACAGTACATTAACTCATTTTATTACGCAGCTGTCTGGAACGCTCAATTCTGATTGGTCAATCATGACATTCCAAGGTGAATTATTCTAAGATAACAACCACTAAATAACACATTATATTATTTAAGTTAACATTTATGCTGGGTTCACATTAAATATGAAGAGAAACTGCACATTGAATTGTCTGCTCAAGTTGAATTTTTCAAACTTGTGACAAAGATGCATTTGATTTTATATATATATATATGTACGAGTGAGAAAATGGTGTGATTTGCATTGCTGTGCCTTTAGATCTATAAAAAAATTAATCTGCTTGGGTCAGATCTCATTCTACACTATCTTGATAAAAGGCTGGTTTCTCCTCAAACCTTGTCTGTGGGACACAGCCATTTATTATGGGATTAGATCCATTTACGGAGGGATTTTAAAGGATTTTCCGCTGGCCGTCAAGGACACTAATGTGTGTGTGTGTGCAGGCCAGGTTGCATGCAAACAGAGAGAAGAGCAGAAAGGAGAGAGATCTGCGGTGGAGTAAAGAGCGGGGCTGTGTAATTGGGGATCAGTTGCGGGATGAATTGTGAAGAGTCTGGGGTTTTAAGCCTGTGTCGGCTAATTGAGAGGTAAAGGTGGAGGTAAATCCAGAAGACAGGTGGTCTGGTTTGGAGATCTTAATCTGGCCCACAATGCCTCAGAGAGAGCCTTGTTTAGCTTGTTGGAGTAGAGCTGATGGGATCTCACATGTTTGGAAGGGAAAGACACCAAAGATGCATGAACGATTGTAAGGAAAATCTCAGTTTAAAGGATCTACTTGATTAGAAGGGGAAAAATCAGTGGAAAAGAAAAAAATGGAGATCAAAATTCTATCTGTTTTATTTTGAAATTAAATCTACAATTTCCAAATAATTTTGAGGTAACTGCTATGTCCTGTTTGAAGTTAATTTAAAAGCATAAACATTAGTTGCATATATCCTGACGGACAGTACAAAATTAAATGAGATATTTGAAAAAAGTACTGATCAAAATTAGAGAAGATTGTAGTTATGAAAGCCAGTTTAATTTATTTGGGTTAATTGGGAATAATTATGATCATCATGAAACTGTGGGGAGACCATAAAGTTTGATGGTTTTGGTGGGGTTTTCTCTTGGAGTTTGACCTCTTATGACTCTTTGTGACAAAGTGAAAGCAAATGTTTATTAGAAGCTCCCTGTATTGAGTGTTCAATCAGACAGCAATTTCCATGAAGAACAAAGAGCCATACAGCAAAACAAGTAAAGTAGATCCTTGAAAACACTGAAATAATGAAATGGCCTGAACAATGTCCTGAACTTAACCTGAGTGAAATTCTCTGGAAAAGCCTTGGTGACAAATTTATTGCAGAGATTGTCAAGTATTTGCTCATAACTGACTATAAATATGTAATACACAAACACATGATTTTCAGGTCTTTTCGTACAACACCTAAATAGCCAAAATGCAACAACTGAAATAGTTTCTGTTTTTAGTTGAAATTATTGACATTTAATGCCCCTTTAGACTTTAAACTCAGCCACGCTTCCACACAATACTCCCAAAAATGATGTCTGAAATATGTTTATCTGCACAGTGTCTTGCACCGTGTTTTAAGGAGTCTCTGTCAAGTTCCAACAGTTAAACTCTGAAAAGCACGCCTCCAGAGGCCGGTTTTCTTGCACTTTATCTTGCTATATTTGAACACAAGAACACGTCCTGTGTGAACGACTCTTTACTCATTCTGTGCCGCTGTTCTCACTACGTCTGCTGTCCTGTTGTACTGCTTGTGTCAGAAGCATTCACACAGGACACCCTCTTGCATTTAAATTCAGCTGGATGCAGAGAAATGGAATAAAATACATGTATCAAGACCTTTTAAGTTTTAACATAAATTTACTTTTACACAGTAGTGCTAAAGACTCTAAATATTGAAGTTTCTTAGCTTCAATGGTTCCATGAAGAACTTTTAACATATAAATTACTCCACAAAAAGTACTTTATAGTGGAAAACCATTCTTTAGATGATTAAAATGTTCTTCACACCAAGAAATAATATATATATATATATATATTTTTAAATTGGTGCTTGAAATGTATGGAAATATATATGTAGTATACATGCGTGTATGGAAATGCTTCATCTGTCCATACAAATGATTGTAACATTCAATTTTAAGAATGAATGTGCAGCAGAATAAAAGATGTTTATATGCTTATATATTCACGACCATTCAAAGGTTCATTCGTGTGTGGGAAAAATGTGTTTTCCTCACAGTAAAAAATGCTGGGTTCCACACAATCGCTTTGTGTTGAGACAGCATGAAGGAATTAAGCAAACTTATTTGTTTTTACAAATTTAAGTGGATTGAACGAAACAATTAAGTTGTGAAAAAAAACAACAACTCAAGAATTGTGTTGTTTCAGCTCATTCAAAGCAAATCTTTTGAAGAAACTTGAGAAGATCAGCACGCAGCTGAAGAAAAACATTAGCCCTCCTGTGCATTTTTAGTTTTCTTCAAATATTCACAAATTGAAGTTTAGGAAAGCAAGGATTTTATTACAATTTATATTAATTAATGTTTAATCCTGTAATTTCCTATTATATTTTTCTTCTGGAGAAAGTTTTGTTTCTTTTAGTTTGGCTGAAATTATAACATTTTTATCAAAATATAAAAAAAATATATTTTTTATTAGCTACAGAACAAATGAATATGAGTATATTTCAAAATAGTAATTAGTTATTAGAAATTAGTAATTAAAACAATTATGTTTAAAAAATGTGTCTACTCTCCAATAAACAGCCCTTGGGAAACATGTGACAAGAGAAAAAGCTAATGATAATGAAACAAGTCTTTACAATACAAATATATATTATTTATAAAACATATGATACTATAAAATATATGATATTTAATTTAATTTTGGCTGCACGGTGGCGCAGTGGGTAGCACGATCGCCTCACAGCAAGAAGGTCGCTGGTTCAAGCCTCAGCTGGGTCAGTTGGCGTTTCTGTGTGGAGTTTGCATGTTCTCCCCGTGTTTGTGTGGGTTTCCTCCGGGTGCTCCGGTTTCCCCCACAAGTCCAAAGACATGCGCTATAGGTGAATTGGGTATGCTAAATTGTCGGTAGTGTATGAGTGTGTGGATGTTTCCCAGAGATGGGTTGCAGCTGGAATGGCATCTGCTGTGCAAAAAACATATGCTGGATAAGTTGACGGTTCATTCCACTGTGGCGACCCCAGATTAATAAAGGGACTAAGCCGAAAAGAAAATGAATAAATATATGATAATAATGTCTTTACTGTCACTTTTGATCAGTTTAACTGAACTGATTAAAATAGAATAAATTAACAATTTTTATGAACAATTTAAATAAAATTATTACAAATGTAAAATAAGTGGATGACATGGTGGCTCAGTGGTTAGCAATGTCATCTCACAGCAAGAAGGTTGCTGATTCGAGTCCCGGCTGGGTCAGTTGGCATTTCTGTGTTTGTGTGTGTTTCCTCCAGGTGCCCCGGTTTCCCCCACAGTCCAAAGACATACAGTATAGGTGAATTGAATAAACTAAATTGGCCGTAGTTTGTGTGTGTGTGTGTGTGTGTGTGTGTG
>CAIGQW010056847.1:2106347-2116896 GCA_903798125.1 Danio choprae | reverse complement strand
TATTATTATTATTATTATTATTATTATTATTATTATTATTATTATTAATATTATTATTATTAGTAGTAGTAGTAGTAGTAGTATTATTGTTGTTGTGGTTGTTGTTGTTATTATTATTATTATTATTATTATTATTATTATTATTATTATTATTATTATTATTATTATTACTCCACAAAGAAAGTTAACAGCATCTATGGATTGTAATATGTTAGCTTCTTTTTAAAAATTTGATTAAACTGATAGAAAACTTTCTATAGACTACAATAACTGTCTTAAACTCACACTTGCCTATACCACCTGTCTCAAATTCAAATTTCACTATGAATATGTCTATGAAGGGAACAGTATGTACTGCAAAATATCTATGACTTCATTTTGGTAAAAAATATACAGTGTATATGTGAAACACACACAGTATAATAATCAGCCAATTAAGATAAAGGCAGAGAACGAGTCCTGAAAACACACAAACAGGTCAAACAGGCACCTGCGGCCGTACAGGTGATGTCAGAGAAGCCTGAAGTAAAAACGCAGTCGCATCCGTGCATTTAAATATCACTGTTTCATTAAAAGCACAAGGGCAAATTAGAGTACCATTTGCATTTTAGTGGGAATCAGAGGATATCGCTTCATGATTGTTATATAAGTATTTCTTGCTTTATTCCACGGACTGCTGTTTAAGTCGCATAAAATGTGTCGTAGACATGTTTGGATCATGCTAAATTGAAAAGAAATCATGTTTTTTGCCTTAAGGAAATTATATATACGTACACACAACTGTTTATTATTTTGATAGCTCATGTTAACTTTTGATTTTATTACAAACTAATTATGCAAATAGTGTTGAAATTAACATCAGTTAATATTAACAAATGATTTTGAAGCACTTTTCTATGTTAGTTCATGGTAATTAATGTTATCAAATGGAAAATGTATAGTAAAGTGTAATCAATTAAACTTTTACATGATGTACATATTTTGTGTGTAGGTTTAACTAGATTTCTTCAAATTGTGTGCTACTTTAATGCAGAAAATGTTTACTAAAATGCTAATGTAAGCGTTATATATTTATTATAATAATCTAAAACTTTATATACAATATCTGTTGCACTTTTATTACTCCTTTAATGCAGTTTCAAATGCCTGTAAATAAACATCCTTCTACAATGTAGAGTTTTGTTGATTTATTTTATATACAACAATTTAATTAACACTGTTAAAAAAAGCTGGGTTACACGCAATCAATTTGCGGTGGGACAACATGAAAGAATTAAGTTAACTTAATGGTGTTTACTCATTTAAGTGGATCGGACATAAAACAATTAAGTTGCCTGAAAAAAAAGAATCAAGAATTATGTTGTTTCAGCTTATTTGAAATAAGTCGTTTAAACAAACAACCAAAATAATTTTTGGAGTGTAAAGCAAACACACTTTAATTATTGCTGATTGTATAAGGACATTATTGTAAATATAAAGAGGAAATAAGCATCACTGCCTCAAAACAATTTATATGTATATACATAAAAAACCTTTTTTTTTCATGTATTTCTATTCCTTTTGGCACAACATGTGACCTAAACATATAACTACCCCTAAATATATTTTCAGAAACTAACATATTTCGCTTTCATAAATATACAGACAACATAATATGTCAGTTACAAAGCGCTTTCTGTCAAACCTTAATGCGTATACACTCAAAAAAATATTTTTGCTGCGTGTTCAAACTATTTATTTAAAATGAGCTGAATCAACACTATTCTTGAGTTTTTGGGGGGACAACTTTATTGTTTTATGTTCAATGAACTTACATTTGTAAAAACTATTAGGTTAAAATAATCGATTTGTGTTGGGAGAACATGTAGGAATTGTGTGAAACCCCTCATTTTTATTTTCACAGTGTATGTTCAGATTATCAGATGATTTTAAGTGTGCAGAAGGTCAAAAGCAGTTGGTAAGATCCCATCTGAGTGACTGCAGAAAAGTGAGGGTCTGTATATCGACAAGGGCTCTTGTTTGTTTGTTTGTGTGTGTGAGTGTGTATGTGTGTGTGTATGTGTGTGTGTGTGTGTGTGTGTGTGTGTGTGTGTGTTTATAAGGGCATATCGATGTGTGTGTGTGTGTGTGTGTATGTTGAGTATATAAATATCTGCGTGTGTCCCTGCAGATCTGCGTGTGAGTGGCAGAAAGTGGTTATGTAAGGAGTCACAGTGGGCTGCAGTGGACAGCCTGACCACAGATCAGGTCAACCAAGTGTGACACCAACAGCTTCTCACTGACACCTCGCTGACACTGTCTGTCACCAGGCCTGTCTGTCCCATTCAGAGTGTGTGTGTGTGCGTGCGTGCGTGTTTTATGGTCCTATAGCTCCATCGTACACACCTGCAGAACTTCCATCAATTCTCAGTTCACGTTCTCTTCAGAGATGCCCTGATGTCTTACGCATATGCGGATTCAGTCTTTGGATGTGCAGCGTTTACTAAATAGGCGGCTGGTGTTCTTTTAAATGCGCAATTTTAATTGTGATTAATATTTATACTATGAAATGATAGTAACATTGTAACAATGTTTTAAGAGTCTAAATGAAAATTCTAATTTGTTTCTGCCAAAATGAGCAATTAGTTTCAGACAACGTAAATTCTTCACAGTACAAAATGCTGGGTTCCACTCAATTGATTTGTGTTAGGACAATATGACGGAATTAAGTTAACTTTTAAAGTTTTTACAAATTTAAGTGAATTGAACATAAAACAATTAGGTAGTCTCAACAAAATCTTCAACAATGTTTAAGCTCATTTAAAATAAGTAAATAAACTAGATAGGTAAAAATAGATCATGTATTTTGACTGTATTGTCATGACTGCATTACATTAAACCATCTAAAGACATTTACCAGGCAGGTGAGTTCTAAAAAGCTATAAATGGGCTCATTTTTGCTTTTTACAGCAAGTTCAGTCGCATTTCCCAAGCACACTGTAAAAAAAATGCTGGGTTCAACACAATGTCCCAGCACAAATCGATTAAGTTAACTCAATAGTTTTTTTTTTTAATGTAAGTTAATAAAACATAAAACAACTAAGTTGCCCACGTTGAAAAAAAAGCTCAAGAATTGTGTTTTATTTTAAATCAGTTTTATCAAGCATCAAAAATATTTTTGAGTGCAACAGGTGGATTATTAAACTAATAACAATCTATTTTTCAAAATCCTCAACTTGCAAAACAAGAGAAAAACGGCAAGCAAACTTCCACGCTCCTAAAACTAAAACTGCAGAGTCCCAAGCGAGTTTCTCTCGCTCGCTTTTTGTGTTTCTTTCCCTGGAAACTGCTGCCATAGTGAGGGTGAAAAGTGCCAAAATAATTTCTGTCTCTATAGTTTCAGCTGTTCAACACAGCCATGCCACAAATAAATGTAATGCATTTTCTTCTTGGTGGATGAATCTATCTGAAAAAATGCATACTTATATTTGGTTACAGTGTTACATTGTAAATATGTTGTAAGAACACAGTAATTATTGTGTAACATGTGAAATTATTTTATGAACCTGTCTAAAAATACACGATCACTAATTTGTCAAAAAAATTTAAAGACGTGTGACAAATTTGGAAGAGTTTTGTGAGCAACCTTTAAATAATAATAATAATAATAATAATAATGATAATAATAATAATACTTTTTATTACACTTGCCACAATATTAGTTAGCAATTTAAAAAGACTCTCAGCAAAAAAGTTATGTTTAAAAGTTAAAAGCACGCAGAACTGAATTAAATCCGACATTAAGCCCAAACAGATGAAGGAAAAGGTTAATATTTACCTCATTCCTAATACAAATCCAGTCATTAAGAAGAAGCCGTTTAATCCAAAGACATCAGATAACAGAAGACGGCCGCCTACCATTCACTACCTTCCACAGAACACAGCGTCAATGCAAAGCACACTAATCTTGTAAAATCCACTAATTAAGTGAGAGATGATGTTTGAAAGCGAGCCGAGGCGGTCCGCACAATTAACCCCAGAATTCCTCCCCTCCGCTCCCAATACCTCCATCGTTGAGGGGGAAAGACAAGTGCACTTATGAGCAAAGTGTCTTTCCCAAAAACTTTCCCATGCAGGAAGGCGAGCCCTCTATGCAGACGCAAAGCCATAAACAAGTTTAAGAGAAAGAAGCTCAAATCTTAAAAGTTGAAGCTGTCAGATATGACTGTGACAGTCCGGCATGTGTTTATGGAGTCTGACCAGAACAGGAAGAAGTTGTGTTTTGCTGATGTAAATGGACTCACCTGATGTGCATGTCCACCTCCGAGCAGCTGTTTGGGTGGCAGATGTTTCCCTCCTCCTCTCCCTTAGAAGTCTTGGACCCGTCCCGATCCGAACCCCCGAACCCCGAACCGTGACCCTCCCCTCTCGTTTCAGTCCACGTTCCAGGACCCCTCGCACTCACATGCAAACACACACCCTCACACGGGGGGTGACAAGGGGGTCAGACGGGGCCAAGAACAATCCCAGCTGCTGGCACAAAAGAGCAGGCGAACACAGTGGTCTGCAGCCGCAAGAGTGCGTGTGTGTGTGTGTGTGTATGCGAGTGTGTTTGTAGCGGCAGCAGCAGCAGCGGCTCTCTCCTCCCTCACTTTCCAATCGGGATCGCCTCAGATATGACTGGAGTTGGAGGATGCGAGTCTGTTTCCTTCTCTGGCGTGCTCCCTGCGTTGGCTCTCTCTCTTTCCTCATTCTTTTCTTTTCATTTCCTCTTGGGAAAGCTGCACGCACCGGTCGTCACTTCACCCGCTCCCTCTCTCGGTCCCTCTCTCCCTCTCTCTCTCTCTTCCCTCAATCGCTAGTAAATATAAAAGAAATGCTTGTACGGCCCCTACCTCTCTCTCTCTTTCACTCTCTCGTTTCTTTCTCGTTTACACTCCCTCCTCCCCACTGCCCTCACTTTTCTTTCTCACTGTCAAAGCTGCCTTTCAAATGCTGATTAGCACACAGAGTAAAAGAGAGAGAGAGAGAGAAAGAGAGAGAGGGAGAGTGGAGTTATGGCTAGCATTGGGCTAGGATTCCGTCACATTCGACTTGAACAACACTTCGCTCAGACAAACACATACTTGAGTCTCCATCCTCAGCGTAAGCGTTCTACCGATATCATCTCACCCTACGGGTTGGCTCGCCTAAAAAACATTGAGCGAATAAACCCGCTCGGACTGTTCCGCGCACCCGCGCCCCTCTCCCACCCCTCCCCGCTTCGTTCTTCTTGCCCTCAAACACTACTCAGAATATTGATACATCACCCCCTCCTCCTTTCTTTCCTCCGTTTCTCTCTCTCTCCATCACTCACTTTCTCCGCTGAATACTGATAGGCTGTCTAGTCCGTGGTCTGGGTTTCAAATTCTCATTCTCTCTCTCCTTTTTTCTTCTGCGCGCACAAAAGCTCGCCCGCAACATAAAGGCAAAAAACGGCAGAAGTTAATGCACTGAGCACAACATAAATTCACTTAAGCACCATTTCAGATTACGCCAAGCCAAAAATTGGCATAAGAGCTCCGGAAGGAGGATAAAAGAATGTGTGCGGCTATAAAACGCAGAGGGGCGATGGGATAGGAGAAAAACAAAGAACTGCGTGGTAAATCTGTTAGAGAACTCTTACTTTGGCTGTTTTCAGGGAGAGGATGACGGGACCATAGAGGAGCCCCTCGGAAGTTTAAACAGCTGATGGCAAACTTGGCACAGGCACACAAAACCGGAGGGCCACAAGTTTGTTCTATTGCAGGTCCTAAAACTCTTTGGTTCTACTTTATATAGTCTGTAAATACAATTGTAGTAGTTCAGTATATGCACCTTTTCTGCTATTGAGGTGGTAAGGTTGGAGACCGGTTTAGTGGTATGGGTAGATTCAAGGGTTCTTCGACAGGTAGAAGTTGGTTCAAAAGTGTAATTATAGATGTATAATATATATATTGCAAACATACGATTTTAAATGTCCCATAAAGTGCTTTTTTCATTTGATGTTTGATGTAATCTCGACTAAAACGTGAAGGCAGGGCAGGGCATATACAGAGATTGGACAAGGAAACTGAAACGCCTGGTTTTTCACCACAATAATTCATTAGTTCAGTATAGGGCCTATTTTTGCAGCCAATACAGCATCAGTTCATCTTGGGAATTTCAGATACAAGTCCTGCACAGTGGCCAGAAAGATTTTGAGCCATTCTTCTTGAAGAATAATGGCCAGGTCACAAAGTGATGCTGGTGGAAGAAAACATTCCCTGAATCGCTCCTCCAAAACACCCCAAAGTGGCTCAATGATATTTAGATCTGGTGGCTGTGCAGGCCAACTTCACTTTCATGTTCATCGAACCACTCTTTCACCAGTCTTGCTGTGTGTATTGGTGCATTATCATCCTTATACACAGCACTGCCTTCAGGATACAATGTTTAAACCATTCGGTCCTCCAGAATGGTTCGGTAGTCCTTGACAGTGAAGTATCCATCTAGCACAAGTATTGGGCCTAGGCAATAGCATGATATTGCAGCCCAAACCATCACTGATCCACCCCCATGCTTCACTTTGGGCATGCAAAAGTCAGGGTTGTATCCCTTTTGGGGCTTCTCCACACCATAACTCTCTCGAATGTGGGAAAGACTGTGAAGGTGAATTCATCAGAGAACAATACTGTCACGCTCGGATTGAGGGACATAAAGGCATGAGAACACGGGATGAAATGAAACACGAATTTATTAACAAACACTTACGACAAATACAGGCACTGGAAAAGACAGGGAATACTGGGAGGACATAGGGTGACGACAGCATAGATAACCGACACGTAGACAACACACAGACGCATAGAGACTACAATACCAGACCAGGACTGAACCAAACAGAGGGGTATAAATACATGAGGGCTAATGGGACAGATGATACACAGGGGTGAGACACAGGTGGAATAAATTAACACTGAAAACGGCGGGAAACAGAACAAAGGAAGCACATGACGACAACAAAAGCACCAAACCTTTGGAGTGACCAAAGGTTTCGCTATAGCAGCCCGGCCATGTATATTGTATATTTATTCCTGCAGTAAGTTGGGCAGCTGTGGTTTTATGTTTATTGGATGCATTCTGGGTTAGTACCCAGACAGACAGCTTCCTTTTGTGTCCACAGTTACTGCTGTTGGATGTGGTTTATTCTTCTGGATGGTAAGCTGATATTACTCTGGATACCGTGGCTCTTGATACATCACAAACACTTGCTGTCTTGGTCACAGATGCGCCAGCAAGACACACACCAAAAATGTGTCCTCTTTTGAACTGTGAATGTATCACCCATATTGTTGTGTGCATTGCAATATTTTAAGCAAAACTGTGATAATACTCTGGTAATTAATCCTTTGCACTCTGCTCTAACTGGACGAATGTGCAATCAATGAAGATTGGCCGCCATGCTGGTCAAATTTAGCCATGAAATCTCGAACGCTAAATTGGCCAGTGTTTCAGTTTCATTGTCCAAACTCTGTAGTTGCTCACACAAAATTGATCGCTCTTAATTTAAAGTGGGCAATAATGAACAACAATGCAACTAACCAAGCAAAGGACCAGAAACTATGACCTACACTCAAATATATATTCATTTATTCATTTATTTTCCTTTGGCTTTGTCCCTTATTTATCAGGGGTCGCCACAACGGAATGAACCACCAAATATTCCGGCATATGTTTTACGCAGCGTATGCCCTTCCAGCCACAACCCAGCACTGGGAAACCCATACAATCTTGCATTCACACACACACACACACACACACTCACACACACACACACACACACACACACACACTCACTCACACACACACTTACACACACACTCAAACACTCACACACACTCTCACACACACACACACACACACACACACACACACACACTCATATGGTCAGTTTAGTTTATTTAATTCACTTATAGCGCATGTCTTTGGACTTGTGGGGGAAACCGGAGCACCCAGAGGACACCCATATATATTTATATATATCCTCCGGGTGCTCCGGTTTCCCCCACAAGTCCAAAGACATGCGGTATAGGTGAATTGGGTAAGCTAAATTGTCTGTAGTGTATGAGTGTGAATGGGTGTGTATGGATGTTTCCCAGAGGTGGGTTGCAGCTGGAAGGGCATCCGCTGCGTAAAACATATGCTGGATAAGTTGGCGGTTCATTCCGCTGTATATATATATAGTTAGTTATGACACACAATTCCAATTATTTGAATCATGTTATTTCAACTCATTTTAAAACAATATTATTTTAATAAAGCTGCCCAAAGATCCAAAGCATGAGTGCAACTCTTCTTCAAGTCAGTATCCTTAAAACGGCAAACATTATTTAGTCCTATATACATTTCTGGAGATCGTGAATTTTGCAGCCAGAGGTACGTATGGCTGCATTTCGTCTTTAAAACAAACGCTATGGGGCAGTATGACGCCGGTCCTTTTCACGTTTACCAGCTGTCCGCTTACCTCAGTGTGGACGGCTTTTCCGATGTTACCAGTTTGTTCAATTAGCTCGCAATGTATGTCGGCGGACTTGAGGCGCAGGAAAGAGTTTACCACAATGACAGGGTTCGAGTCAGGTGAAGAACGGTTCCAGAAAGCAGGTAAGACAAAAATAAAACCCCAAAAATAAAATAAACAAGTAAATAACAGGGTGAGAATATGGTAAAATCTGAAAACGTGGTAAAAATCAGGGGTCTTTTCTTTTTCTGGATTGCTTTTTAAAACTGTCGGTTGGGTTTAGGGAAGGAGGAGGGTGGGTCAGTCAATCGGTCAGTCAGTCGGTCAGTTGACAGCGGCGTCTGGATTTACAAAAACATGCAGGCACGAATGGCACTAGCGAGAGAAATTTGAGATCTGAAAAAGCGTACACAGCGGCCTCTAGTGGATTTGCAAAAACAAAAACTGCAAAAAAAAATGTGGCTCCTGGGACGTATTTGCCGCTCTCCAGAAATGTATATAGCGGTACGTTTTCAGAATGAGCTTGGGTTGAATTAAGAAAATGTCTGTATTTTCTCACAAAGCAAAACAAAGTAAAGAAAAAAAAACGCCTGCATTTTCTCACAACACATACAAATAGCATGGAACACAATGGAAATGTTTCAAGGGGACTCAAAAACGTGACGAACCTAGCTGGGATTTGCTTATTGTGCTGTGACTATTTCACAGGGAAGTTGTAGGTGATCTTTGAAAGGTGATTTATTTATTTATTTTTTGTTTTGTTTATTTCACCATCCTGATTCCCTTGTCTTTTGTATATTATTAGCCTAAATAACCATAACTTAATAGCTGGGTCCGTCATGTTTTTGGGTCCTCATGAAACCTTTCCGTTGTGTTTCGTGCTATTTGCATGTGCTGTGAGAGAACACAGTCGTTTTCTTAATGTGTTTGTGTTGTGAGGATTTGCAACACGTATGCTATCAAACCGATGAGCATTGTAATTGCATGTGTTTTCTTAAACTGCAGCATGTTAAGCTCACCAAAAACTCACTGAAAACATGTTCATATTACACCAAAAACAAACAAACAAACAAAACAAAATATAAATATTAAAGAATTATTTTTTTGTACATTATTAAGACTTTCTGTATTGTAAGAGGGGCGGCACGGTGGCTCAGTGGTTAGCACTGTTGCCTCAGAGCAAGAAGATCGCTGGTTCGAGACCCGGCTGGGTCAGTTGGCATTTCTGTGTGGAGTTTGCATGTTCTCCCCGTGTTGGCGTGGGTTTCCCCCACAGTCCAAACACATGCACTAAGTGATTGAATGAACTAAAATTGGCCGTAGTGTATAAGTGTGTGAATGTAAGAGTGTATAAGTGTTTCCTAGTACTGGGTTGCGGCTGGAAGGGCATCCGCTGCATAAAGCATATGCTGAAATAGTTGGCGGTTCATTCCACTGTGTCGACCCCTGAAAGTCAGGGACTAAGCTGCAGGAAAATTTATGAATATTCAATATTTATTATTAATAATACACATGGGGATTAAGTAATAACATCAGTATTATTATTAATTTTATTATTATTATTATTATTATTATTGTAAGAGATATTACGCAATTTTCCTAAAAATGTTTCATGACTTTCAGAACATTTAATTTTTAGTTTCTAATAACAAAAAATATAATTGTATTATAAGAAATATCTTTGTTGGGTTTTTTTGGTTGTTTTTCTTGTTGCCTTTTCTTCTATTGATTTTACTTCCTTTTAGGATATGTTTGTGTAATTTGTGATATTTCGTTTGCTGTGTAATGCACAAAGCATAGCTAGGAATGCACACACACTCACACATTGACAAAAACATGATAAGATTATTATAAGAAAAGTAGACCTGATTAATGTGGATTACAAAATGAGCTAAATGATAGAAGACAGAGAAAAGTGCAACTGAAAGAGAAAATGGGAAGACAGCAGGAGTGCAGAGGAGTAAGTCACTGAAGCCACTGTCCAGTGTCCTTGATACACAGATTCACAGAGGGTTACTGATTGTATGATTTTACACACACACATAGAGAGAT
>CAIGQW010056847.1:2064885-2091335 GCA_903798125.1 Danio choprae | reverse complement strand
AGAGAGAGAGAGAGAGAGAGAGAGAGAGAGAGAGAGAGAGAGAGAGACACTGGCCCATTTGTACCCAGACCAGAGCATCTTGTACTTTAACATTCTCCCCGCATTCTGACAAAGAGCACTAATTATAAATAAATTAGGGACACGACACGGTGAGCCACGGAGGGACAGCGAGAGGCGAGAGCGAATGAATGAGAGAGAGAGGGAGAGAGATTGAGGGAAGAGGTGGGGGAGAAAGGAAAACCAGGGAGAAAAGAAAACAGATAAGAGAGAGGGATGAGCAAGGAGACACGAGCCAAGAGAAGGGAAGAGAGAGAGAGACGTGGATAAACAAGACTGGAATTACTAATAAATGGCTTTTGTGTGCATTGTAAAGGAGAATTAGAAACATTCTGCACAATATTTGTAATTGAATAAGGGAACAGGCAGGGGAAATATGAAAATAGCACTTTCTGGGTTTTCCAAAAGAAAGGGTAACAAAATATAAAACACATTTGCTTGCGGAAATGAGAAATGCAAAACCCATGATCCTGTAGTTCAAAATTCAAGGTGATTTTAGAAATGGAAAATATCTGCTCCTAAATGCGCGGCACATTAAAGGGATAGTTCACCCAAAAATGAAAGTGCACTCACTATTTACTCCCCCTCAAGTGGTTCCACACACAAAAGAAGATATTTTGAAGAAAGATGAAAACCTGTAACCATTGACTTCCATAGTAGGAAAAACAAATAGTATGAAAGCCAATGGTTACAGGTTTCCAACTTGTATCTTGTTTTGTGTTCTACAGAAGAAAGAACTCACATAGGTTTGAAAGAAGTTGAATGAAGTTAAATTATGGACAGAACTTTTCTTTCATATTGTTAGGCTTACAATGACATCACATTTTCTTGTTGTGGTTAGTCGCTGAAGCTTTTATCGCGGTATACGGTATTATCGTATGATATTGACCTAAGCTGCAAAAAAAATAATTTAAACAGGTACAGTAACAAAAAACAATTGTATATATGAGAGTGAACAAATATTTCAACCGCATTAATTTGCACGTCACGATTCGGCTCAAAAGCCATGACAAATTAAAGGAGGACATAAACAGGATGGTTTGGTGCCGATGAAAAAAAGTATTTATTTAACAAAACAGGTCTTGCATAAAGCTTAAATGCTTTTGGGACACTATTTTTAAAACTATATCTGTTTTTTGGGGGTATATCTCTCTCCCCTTGCCCACTGATTGCCATTTTGGGGATTTTTCCTATGTCATATAATTTAACAAAGATACAATCTGATTGCATAGCTTTTATTGTGCTCCTGGCCAAACTACTAATATTGCTTAGGTGGAAGGATCAGAAACCTCCAACCCCAACACAGTGGATCCGTGATGTCCTCTTCTTCCTAAAGTTGGAAAAAATTAGACTGTCTAAATGTTCACCTAACCAGTTTAAGAAAATTTGGGACACATTTAGGAAATATATCCAAGAACATGATTTATTGTCAAATATAAACCAAGTCCTTGTTCCAGCAAACTGATTTTTTTTTCTTTCCTAAGTTTAAAGTAGAGTGTATTGTGTGATACAGATTGTACAACTGTAGTTTTTGTCATGTCACATTACTATTTACCCTTTTTTTTCATTGTATGTGCTTAAGTTGATACTATCTATAATTTCTTTTATATAATTGTTTTTGTTTTGTTATTTTTTACTGTAATTTGGCATAAAATTCATAAATAAAATTGTTAAAAAAAAATAATTCTGCAGATGAGTCTCCTAGTCCCACCCACTGCCCTGCCAAAGCAGGAAGAATAGAGACTCGTCACAGTACAATACAAAAGACTTTACAAATGTTAGTTAATGGAGTAAACAGTGACAGTGAGGAAAAAAACCTGATTTATTACAGCTCCTATGTTACCCTAAAATGAAAATGACCTCATCATTTACTCTCCCTTATGTGGTTTTAAACCTTTTTGAGTTTCTGTCTTCTATTGAACACAAAAGAAGATATTTTGAAGAATGCTGGTTGCTGGTACTTCCATGAGGAGTTGGAATGAATTTACTATGGAAGTTGGTGGGTCCCAGCTATACCAGCATTTTTCAAAAAGTCTTCTTTTGTTAGTGAGTAAATGATGACATATGTTTTAGTATTTTAGTAACATTTTTGTTATTAACTATCCCTTTATTAGTTAAAAAAATACAATTGAATTTGAATAGTCGTTAACTTGATAAAATGATTACGACTACAATTATTTAAATCATTTGCAGTTTTCATCGTGAGTTTAGTTGAATTAACTAATGTTAACAATTGGAGCCTTGTTGCACAGTATTAACGTAAAATAGCCTTAAAATGATCACAAAATTGTCACCCAATATTTTAGCATGTATTAGACCAGTATAACAAGTGGAAATGTTTGAACTATTAAGCTAAACTATTAAGTCTCCAAGCATTTGGCGCTGTTATGAACACCACTGCAAAATACAATGTGAATATTCTTAAAAAGCGCTCTAAAAGTTTTAATAATAAATAATTATTCACGGGGTGACGCAGTGGCGCAGTGGGTAGCACAATCGTCTCACAGCAAGAAGGTCGCTGGTTCGAGCCTCAGCTGGGTCAGTTGGCATTTCTGTGTGGAGTTTGCATGTTCTCCCCCTGTTCGTGTGGGTTTCCTCCGGGTGCTTCGGTTTCCCCCACAGTCCAAAGACATGCGGTACAGGTGAATTGGGTAAGCTAAATTGTCCGTAGTGTATGAGTGTGTATGGATGTTTCCTAGTGATGGGTTGCAGCTGGAAGGGCATCCGCTACGTAGAACATATGCTGGATAATTTGGCAGTTCATTCCTTGGTGGTGACCCCAGATTATTAATAGGGCTAAGCCAAAAAGAAAATGAATGAATGAATGAATAATTATTCACCAAATGTTGAAGTTCTTGTGATCAATACTGTGCATGATCATTATCACAATATATTGAATTAATGAATATCAACTTATGTCAAGATATACACTAATAAAATGGATTACCAAAACGAAAAATGCATAGGATCCAGTCATTAGTTGCTGTTTGAATGGCAGATTTAGGGAGAGTAAATAATAAAGAGCTAAAGAAGAAGAGGTCTGTGGATTCACTGAAGATGAAAATCTGCTGTCATTCTCCACAACACATTCTAAAAACAGGTTATAAGGCTTTTTTTTGCACAAATTGCCAACTATTACCATGTTTTTACTGTAGTAACATTAATCAGAACCATTGGCAGAAATGCGGGATATTAATATATATTATTTTATTCATGTATTACATAAATTAAATGTATAAAACATTTTAAATATATATATAATTAAAGTTAATATACATAATTATTGTTTGTTTAAAACTGATTTGCATTTATATTTGTACTAAATGTTTTAAAGGGATAGTTCACCCAAAAATGCCATTGCTTACCCTTCACTGGTTCCAAACCATTTTGTTTTGTTTTGTTGAAAACAAAGTAAAACAATATAATATAATATAAGAAAGAAGATATTTTGAAGTATGCTGGAAACATGTGACCAGTGACATCCACAGTCAGGAAAAACAGATACAGAATGATGGCAGAACTGTAATTTTTGGGTGAACTATCCCTTTAAGGTTAACCCTTAAGGTGGGCTACATTTTTACTTTCATAGTGAGGTCACCATACCTGTTTTTTATGATCTACAAATGTGCAAGGTGAGGTGGTAAGGATTTTTTTGATGGTACTGTTTTTGTTAATGAAAAAAAAAATTACATTTGGATATAAAGGAACTCAAACTTCAGCTACTCTCAACTCAAGCTACTGTCAAATGTGCATTTCTAGAAGAAAAGTCCAATGCCACCATCTGTTTTATACTGGCACCAGTGCTCTCACAGGTTAGTCTAGAGTCCTGCATCACTCATTGTGCATAAAGTGTGAAATTCAGTTTCTATTGGGCACTAAAAAAAGAAAAACACTGCATCCATCATCGGCATTAGTATTTGAAAAGTAATGAATTTTGCAATAAATGAATGTACTTTAACTTCAGAGCAAAGCAGCATACACCTGCACTACATATTTGATCTATTGTGGTTTATAAATGTTTGATAAAGCTATAAGATGATGTATACTTTAAGCTAAAACTATAAACTATAGCTTAAAGCAACACTCCACTTTTTTTTAAGAGTTCATACTTGATTATAAAGCTTATTTGGCATGCTGTCCTGGGAGAGAGCCCTGAGCTCATAGATCCTCGAGCCCGGGGCTCCCTCCCGTTTGCAAGGTGAGAGGGGAGTTTGAGCTCAGGTAGATCTCGAGAACTCCCCTGCTGTAGTAGCTAATGAACAGATAGTGATTGCTCTTGAGATGACTACTTACTAGGAGCATGTCTATGATGCCGATTTGGATTAGTCAATTAACTTAAGTTGCATGTTTTTGGACGGTGGGAGGAAAACGGGGAACCGGGTGGAAACCCATGTGACCACGGGGAGAATGTGTAAACTCCACACAGAAACGTCGGCTGGCTTGGTAAGGACTAGAACCAGTGTCGTTCTTGCTGTGAGGCAACAGTGCTAACCACTGGGCTACCGTGCCACCCATCTAAGGAAAGAAGGAGTAGGGGTGGAATTCAGGGGGGATTCTTCAAAATGAAGATGGCTGTGAAATGGAACTTTATAGTGGCTTAGGAATCGTCTGAATGCGGGACCAACCGCAAGCAATCATAAGCACGTGATCCTCTTGAATTTAGTTTATAAATAAACTTTACTTTTTGGAAATGTCAGTACACCTGCTGCAGTCATGGTACGGCAGCAAAGCAAAGTTTATTACACTCAAAAATGACTTTTATTGCTTGTTATTTATTTATCTATTTACTTAAAATGAGTTGAAACAACACAATTCTTAAGGATTTTTGGGGACAACTTTTTGTTTTATGGTCAATCCACTTCAAATTTGCAAAAATGATAAAGTTAACTTAATCGATTTGTGTTGTGACAACATGAAGGAATTGTGTGGAACCCAGCATTTTTTACAGTGTACACTGAAATGAGAGTATAGTTCCTAGCCATATCAGCCAAAAAACAGCAACTTTTAATTTTCTGTCAGTCTTAGTACACTATGTAACTTCAGAGGGGTCAAGCTACGAATATGACAATAATCAAAACTCTTTGCTAATGGTGTAGAACACAACAGAAATGTGTCATGTACCCCAAAAAGTGACGAGCCACACTGCATTCTGTTTAGAGTCAGCATTTAACGTTAATTGTGCAATTCGGCAGAATATTAGGGCTAAAAGTACACAAACAACAAGGAACCATGTGACCAGGAACATTAAAATACAAAACAAAAAAACACACCTCTCAGATCTCTGATAACACTTTATATCTCATCTCAATCTGGCAGTGAAGATCACTGATTTTAAACAAATCAGATATTACATGTGGCGATTTTATAATGGATTATTCAAAATTAAATATCTCCATGCATATACCCGTATTGTATTCTGCAAGCTTAAACCATTTCAGCAATATATGACAGTACTGTCTGTTATGTTTGATGCTCAACTGATCACATAAGTTAATATCGTACTTTTAATTTTGGTACAATACCAAATAATGGCGGAAATTAAATATAGCTGTTGAAATTTGCAGCCCATTAAATCTCATTTATTGTATTTTAGTTTGAAAGTAAACCATCTATTTTATTCACTTTTATTTTACATTGACAGAAATGGAAACAAGGGAAACAATTTTGTCTCAAGAACATAAACTAGACATTTCTGTCGACGTCCTCCTTTTTAGAAATGCATTATGGGACTATTTATGAAAGATAAATTAATGTATTTGGAATTGAGCTACAATCAAATGTTGTTTTTTCTCTCTCACACATTTAAATATTGAAATGCTAATCAAGTGATTCAAGGCCACTGTAAACATAAAATATTTACTTACTGTCATTCAAGCTTATCAGTCCTAACTGTCAGACGGAAGGAAAGGAATGGTAGACGTGTTATCTAAATAGATCACACTTCAACCCATCTGGCCCTCGGTCATTTCTGTCCATACAGCACAACCAAAGAGCCAGAGACAGTGGATCCTAATGGTCTGTATCAGTTTTTATACACTGGGATGAGCTAGTTATGTCATTTTGTTTTTCAGGGTAGGGGAGTTTTTGCGTTACTCAATAATTGGGTTACTGGCTGGGTCAATGTCATGACACTGAACAACCCAGCTTTTGGGTTACAGAGAGTGTCTGAGCTTTTTAATGTGTTTTTAGTAGAAAGAGGCCCTCAGTACAATAGTATCTGTATGCAGACTTGGATTTGCAAGCTGAGACTGCATATCTTAGACTTGTCAGACACAATGCACTCAGTGGAGCTAGTGGCGTCACTGTGAGGGGTAGGGTTAGGTTAAGTGTGTGCATTGAAAGCATTGCATGCGGCTCAGCTTGCAACTGCACCGATTCTGCATGCAATAATAAACTGCACGCGAACACGGGGAGAACATGCAAACTCCACACAGAAATGCCAACTGACCCAGCCGAGGCTCGAACCAGCGACCTTCTTGCTGTGAGGCGATCGTCCTACCCACTGCGCCACCGTGACACCCTGCAAAACATTCATTCATTCATTTTCCTTCGGCTTAGTCTCTTTATTCTTCAGGGGTCACCACAGCAGAATGAACCGCCAACTTATCCAGCCCTTTCAGCTGCAACCCAGTACTGGGAAACACCCATACACTCTTACATTCACACACATACACTACGGCCAATTTAGTTTATTCAATTCACCTATATCTTCACCTATACCTATGTCTTTGGAATGTGGGGAAACCGGAGCACCCGGAGGAAACCCACGCCAACACAGGGAGAACATGCAAAACTCCACACAGAAATGCCAACTTACCCAGCCGGGACTCGAACCAGCGACCTTCTTGCTGTGAGGCAATGGTGCTAACCACTGCGCCACAATTGCAAAACAAATGTAATTATTTTGAATAAAACGTTTATATCCATGCAATATTAAATACATTTAAACTCATTTAACAATCATTTTATACATGGAAATAACATTTAAATGTAACATTGTCATTTATGTATATTTAAACATTGCTTACATGTTTAGCTGACAGATATCTCGCTCCTGTATGTTGCGTTGTATAAAATAAATAATTGACATCACAATAACCCTTTAACTGCCTGCTCTACCAAATAGTTGAACATATTTTCACTGTTTTAAATGACTGTTAAATTCATTTAAAGAATGACTTAAATAATGGTTTACACCCACAGCATTGTTGCTTTACACAAAAATCAACCAAACATAATCCTGTTAAACTACACTTGATTTTGGTTTTATTGTAAAAAAAAAAACAAAAAAAAACATAAAAACATACTAAATTAGAATCTGAAATATTTTTTGCCATACTTCATAAAATAAAGATGATTTAGTATTTAAAAATGTTTTATTTTGAATATTTCTTTAAATAAATTGGTCTTACACTTCATATTTTCAGATTTTTCATAGTATATGTATTAATACTTTTACCCTAAACCGACATATCAACCATTTGGTAGAGGTTGATATTTCAGAAATGATGGGATGTGTTGAAAAAAAATTTATTGAATGTGTTAACTAGCGACATTAGGAGTTAAGAAATGCAATTTTTTTTCTTGGTGGGGCAGTTACAGGAATAATGACTTTATAGAGGAAACAAGACACATACAAACATTTACTTCACTGAAAAAATGCATCGCTGAGTGAGAAGGGTCTGGATGCAGACCGGGTGCAGCTGCAAGCTGAGCTGCATGCAATACTTTTAATGTGCGCACCTAACCCCACCCTTAACCCTACCCCTCACAAAGATGTCACTAGCTCCATTGAGTACATTGTGTTTGAGATTGCATGTCTTAGCTTGCATATGCAAGTCTGCATCCAGATATTACTTGCTTTTTGTAAACAGATACCAATGTGGATAACGATGGTACCTTTCGTTTATATAAGTTTGAACAATGAAGCAACCCTGACATGCAGTCTTCTGTGTGTTTGGATGTAACTTTAGAGGCTCAGAGGTGCCCTTAGATAGAATCCCAGCTTTAGAAGAAGTTACATACCGTTCATTAAGACCCTAAGGAATTGTATTAACTTGTGTAAAATAGGCATCTAACATCACCTTTAAACATTTAACCCAAGCAGCTGGATCAAAACAACCATAACATGTTCTGTCCAATATTTACCCACTGCAGAATTGCCAGTTAGGTTGTTTTTAACCATTTTAGGAGTGAACATTAAAAAAATATTGCTGAGTTGTTTGATTCTTCGTCCAAATTTGAGTTTAAACAACCCAGGCATTTTAGGAATGTACAGTACTAACTAAAGAGGATTGACAATATCTCATTAATTCTTTTATGCATTCACATAGAACAAAATAAGCAGTAACTCCGGTGGGAAGAGAGAGGTTAATGCACAACAATAAGAGGTGAATGGCAGCAACACAGACGGCAGAGGTCACAAAGGTCAACCACGTCTGCCCCTCGCTGACCTTCTCTGGGCAACAAGGCTGTATCCAATGGCAACTGACTCACAAACATGTGATGTCATCTATTGTAAGAGGGGTGGCTGGGGGGAAGGGCTGCTCACACACACACACACACACACACACACACACACACACGCACACACACACACACACACTTGTGACCGATGCCATGTCCAATGATCGCTTCAACTTCCCAGACAGCCATAAAAAAAGCGCGTTGAATCATGAAAATTAGCATTCGTGTAGCGCAGGGTCTGTCTGCGTGCCCCCTGGCAGCAGTGAGAGGGGCTTTCTGTCTTTCTCTCTGTCTTTTTTCTTCCTCTTCCTCTCTCAGCCGGTGTCATTCCAGCAGAGCGGCTCTGGGTGAATGAGGTGGCGTATTTTGAGGATGATGGCACTGAATAGGAAAATGACTAGTAAGACTAAGACATGCTGTCAGTCACGGCAGTACATACACAGAGCCAGACAATGCTCATCCACAATGGGCTCCAAAAGTCTGAAACTTTTGTTTTAATTAACAATTGTTTATTTTGGGGGGCAAAAATCAAACATTTATTTAGATTAGTCAAAACTGTTTGTCGTTAGTTTAAAAAAAAGGCATGTAAAAAAAAAAAACATCTCTATTTTTTTATCTGTTGTTTTCTCTGAAATGTTTACAAATAATATATTAAATAAAACCCTTTATTTTTATAGTCAATCATTCATTCATTTTTCTTCGGCTTAGTCTCTCACTTATCAGGGGTCGCCACAGCGGAATGAACCACCAACTGTTCCAGCATATGTTTTATGCAGCACATGCCCTTCCAGCCGAAGCCCAGTACTGGGAAATTTTATAATCATATCAAAAATAAATTATATAAAAAAATAGTTTCAGTGCTCAGCATAAATAAGTGCACCCTCTTTTGAAAATTATTATCCAATAATTAATGTAATTAATAATAATTAGCCAATAATGTCCTTTTTTTGGTGCATTTAAACAAAACATCTTTATTTAACAGTTATATCCATTAAAATAAGAGTTTGGTCACCTAACATCTTTGGGAAAAGAAAGATTCAGATTTTTAATTTATTCAAATTTTATTGAATATTTTCCCCCCAACATTTTAATTTGGAGGTACAAATTTTTGGACTGTCATCTTAAGTTTTTTGTTAGAATAGTTCCAGTTTGGGCTTTGGTACTGACTAATGTATATGCACAAATATATTATTGTAAAGCATCCTAAAGAAAGGCAAGGAGGTCGCTGGTTTGAGTCCCGGCTGGGTCAGTTGGCATTTCTGTGTAAAGTTTGCATGTTCTCCTCATGTTCTCGTGGGTTTCCACCAGGTGCTCCGGTTTCCCCCACAGTCCAAAGACATGCGCTATAGGTGAATTGAATAAGTTAAATTGACCGTAGTGTATGTGTGTTTGAATGAGTGTGTATAGATGTTTCCCAGTACTGAGTTGCAGCTGGAAGGCCATCCGCTGTGTAAAATATATGCTGGATAAGTTGGTGGTTCATTCTTTTTGTCATTAAATGTGCACTGTTGTGATTATGGCATCTTTTATTGTATTTTGGAGGATCTTTTAAGATGCTTTTTGAAACATTTTTTTTTCCTTTTAATTTTTGAGTTGAGTTGATACTTGAGTTGATACTTTATTGTCCATTTCAGGAAATTCGTCTTGGACTCAAACAGCACATTTGTCTTAGACTGAGTACACATGTTGAAAAAAAAAGGAGAACACATAACATTTACCAACAACAGTAACATTTACCAACAACAGTAACATTTAAAAGACCCATCAAGGTAGTTTACAATTTAAAATGCTAATGGACACAGGTATAAATAACTTCTTGTAATGGTTACTTTTACATAAAGTATCGCTTCCCCGATGGCAGTATTTCATGGAAGAAAAAAAAAATGATTTGGATCATTTGTAATGACTTGGGCATTCCTAAAAACCAACAACTCACAGGTTGACATTTTTATTTTTTGTTACACTGCACTTTTGCACTCATATACACAGTTGTTCTTTAAATGTCCATCAGTTGTTCTATGGGGAACCATTAATAGAACCTTTCCATTGAAGAAAAAAGTTGTTTAGTGAGGAAAGCATTATTCAGATCATGCTTTTGTTACATTCCATGGTGTTTGAATGTATTGTCGTATGTTGTGTTTGGTTTCTTTTCTCCCTCTCTCTCTTTCTGTTACCTGTTTCTTAAGCAGGTGTGGAGGAGAGGAAGTTGATTGATTGCACCTGCTGCTCGTTTTAGCTTAGAAGCGGACCAGTTGCAAGCTACATTGAGAAGCTTGCTTCCAGAGTGTTTGTCTTTTGCATGGTTGTGCTATGCAGTGTGTTGTTGTGGTTAACTTACTGAAGTTAAAATCTTTTGCAAAGCATTTGAAACCGTTTACAGTCTGCTTTTAAAACTTAACTTTGTGTTTGGAAGCCATAGGTGTCAGTGTTCGTCCGCGTCATCATTTGTTGTTGTCATGTGATTCCTTTTTGTCCTTCTCCCGCCACCGTCATTGTTCATCTGTTCCACCTGTGTTCATCCCGTCTGTGTCATCAGTGTAATCATTCCCTCTTCCATATATACCCTTTCGTCTGTGTCCATTGTTGTCCGGTATTTTGGGTCGTCTGCTTCTGTTCCTGTGTCGTCCTGTCTCCCCGCATCCAGTATCTGTTCCCCGTAAGTGTTAAATAAATCCGTTTTGTTAATGTATCTCATTCTCCGTCTCATTCTGTCACCATCCGCCACCATGGCGTTACAATAGGGAGGTGGATGCCATATTATTGTTAAGCTACACTTCTGTTGTTAATTTTACTTTGTCAGTTTAGACCGTTTTACTCCCTAACTGGTGTACTTTTGTATGTTGTTTTGGCCTTTCCGCCTATAAAGCCTTTTTTAATTTTTTTTATGAATTCTTTAATTGAAATCGGTGTGTCGTGAAGACGTGGGATTGATACACACTCACCCCAACCAACCTTTAAACTTTTCACTGTTGCTGTCTCACTCCTATCCGGGAACACTTCCCAAAAGACATTTAATTAGAACCGCATCTACGCCTATGTTAGGGTGCACTCACACTAGAGTATCCGAACCGTGCTGGGGCACATTTCCCGGTTCGTTAGACAAGTGTGAGTGCTCCCAAATCGTGCCCAGGCTGTTCAGTTGGCCAGCACTGACCCGGTTGGAAAAGGTGTGCCAAAGCGCGGTTCACACTTGTAGAGTGAGTGACGTAAAGTCACTTTTAAGGGACTGTTTCATATGGATTTATTAATCGTTTTTACTTTTCAATGAACTTGAACTGTCATAGTTTATTAAAGATGCAAACCTCTCGCTGCACCTTCAGCAAACCTCCTAATACGTGCTGCACGAGGACTTTTATGATAATTTATGAGCGTCAAAAGTGGTGGATCTGTTTCACAAAATATTTGACTGTGTGTCACTGCATCCCAAAGCACTAAAAATTGTACAAAACGATATAACTAAAGCAATGTCCACTGTGCTGAGTGAGAGCACTTCTCTTCCTGCTAAACTGAACCATCGCATCATCGATGACGTAAGCGTGCTCCGGCTCGGAAGGTAAAAAATGCAGTGTGAGTGCAGGCAGTCTGGGGAGAGGAGAGGGGGGACAAGCGCACTTCGGCATGCTTCAAGGCAACTGTACCTAGTGTGAGTATGCCCTTATGTTTTTCATTATTCCGAGGTTTCCATAATCCTTGACCAGGCCGTATCCTGAGCAGATGCTGTGGAGAGCATGAGACTGACCCCAGTGACAGATCCTGTGGCCCAGCCTGTACATCCGCCGGTGACCTAGTCACACCTGCAGCTTCTCCACGATGGACGTCCAGCATTCACCAGCCCCCGATGCCTAGACTGCATTTCTGCACAAGAAGTTTGGCCAGAGAAGAAATGGTTGTGCCCAACTGAGCCTGGTTTCTCTCAAGGTTTTTTCCTTCACTTTCATCATTTGGTGAAGTTTTGTTCCTCGCCACTGTCGCCACTGGTTTGCTTGGTTTTGGGACTTGTGAAGCTGCGCATCAATGGATTTGCTCTTCAGTGTTTGGACTTTCAGCAGCGAAAATTAAGCCACACTGAACTAAACTGAATTTCAACTCTGAAAACTGGACTGACACAGTTTCAATTTACCGTGAACTTCTATGTTAAGCTGCTTTGACATAATCTACATTGTAAAAGCGCTATAGAAATAAAAATGTATTGAATTGAATCCTAGACTCATACCATCAGGGACGTAACACTTAAAAATAAATGATTCGGGCAAGACCTCGCAGGTAGGGTAAAACTAGTTATTACCATATTTACCCAGTTGTTTGATTACATTAAGAATTGCAAACTTTTTTTGTCATAAGTTTTATACACTTTGTTACGCTCAAGTACTCAATTAGGATCCAATATAGCAAGTGAAAAGTTTATTTGACAGGGACAAGACAAACTGGGACAGAGTGATCAAACTATAAACAAACGAGGGAAAACCGGATAGGGAAGGCAGGAAACAGAAGGACGAAACGGGGTCCACACAGCCACTCCTCTCAGTCCTGAGCACATACAGAAAGACGTAAGCAAACAAAACAACGAACTGACAAAGGAACATAGAACGTAGACCATCTATATATAGGCGAGAAAATAAGTCTCAGCTGGCAGGCTAATCAGAAGGGTGAGACGCGTCATGACATGTGACGTAACGAATACATGTGACAATAACAAATACACATGGACGACCAAAACAAAACAAACTCACGTGACAAAACCGACACTCCAGATGACGCACAAACCTGCAACCGTGACACACTTATGTTAAAATATGCAAATAATTCTTTTTTTTTTTTTATATATATTTTGACACATAAAAGTCTCTTTTTAGCTCTCCGCATAATTCACAAAATACTGCATTTTCTTGACATTTTTCTTTTTGTAGAATAAAATGTTTAATCGGGCATTATTTTATGAACAAACTCCTCACTAAACCATAATATAGATATGACTTTTGGATTGTGATAATGCATTAGTAAATGTTGAACTATAATTAATAAATACATAAAACATTAATGAATAAAACATTTTTGGATGCTTATTTTACATTAAAAACCATTGGAACCTCTCTTTTTAAGAGTAAAAAAATTAAGTAAGAAAACATCTTGCAAAAAAGCATTAAAGAGACGTATCCTTTTAAAAGATTGTCAACTAAGATCTCAAACGCACCTCTAGAAACACAGAAGTGGGCAAATAAAGAAACCCCCAACAGGATCTCCAGTCCTCCCGCTCGCTCACACGTGTTCCCAAAGTCATCTACAATCAGTGATTTGCAGTGAATTAATGACTCTCCGTCTGTCCTGCACACACAGAGAGGCCCTTTTCTAATAGGACATTGATTGTCAAGGCCCTCCAATCTGCTTTGAATATCTGGAGTCTGTTAATTGAAGAATGGGATTGGGTGTATCTGCACGCTTTAGGGAAGACAGTGACACAGACAAACGATGCTTCTCTTACAGACACAATTACAACAAACGGTTCAGACCGCAGCGCAAACATCAGCTCGGCGGGACTTCATCAACACTTCATCCTCAGCAGGAAACAATACAACTGAAGCTGTTACAAACTGAACACAGGTTTTCAACATTTTGTCATGTGTTCAACAATTGTTAGATTATCATCCAGTGAATTAAATGATTTAAGTCTGATTTATGTAATAATTGAATTATTTTTGGTAATACTTTGTTACAGTGTTGTTACAGCTTTTAAAGACTGAGTATAACAGTATTACAAATATACTTTTTATTAGCATTAATGTTACATTATTGATAAAATAATAATAATAATGGATTAACATTATTGTTGTTACAGCATTTAAAGAGTAGTGTAGCCCTAACTGTAGATATTAATAACATTGAAGAATTAATATTACCAATCAGTATAATTATAAATATATAATTTCCAATTTTACCTTATACTATTGCATCAGGTCAAAATGATGACAGGTTATACTAAATATTATATTATATTCATTCATTTTCTTTTTGGCTTAGTCGCTTTATTATCTGGGGTCACCACAGCGGAATGAACCACCAACTTATCCAGCAAATGTTTTATGCAGCGGATGCCCTTCCAGCTGCAACCCATCACTGGGAAACACTCATACACTTCAGGCAATTTAACTTACCCAATTTACCTATACCGCATATCTTTGGACTGTGGGGGAAACCGGAGCACCCGGAGGAAACCCACGCAATCACAGGGAGAACATGTAAACTCCACACAGTAATGCCAACTGACCCAGCCGAGGCTCGAACCAGCGACCCAATTTTCCTATAGCGCATGTCTTTGGACTTGTGGGGAAATTATTATTATTATTATTATTATTATTATTATTATTATTGAAAATACCAGAGTAGAAAATACTAGAGTATTAGATAGTTTAAAAAACTATTGTACTATTTATATGCAATAAAATATTATAGAGTAAAAAGTACAAACTCTCAAAACAGTAAAAATGTTTGTTCAAAACGGTCAATGTAATAAAAAAAGTATCTTGAATACAAAACAACACTTCAAATCAGTTTATTTTTCCTTACCGCAACAATATTTTTCTGTTTTAAACTTGTTTAGTTTTGATACATTCAAATTTTTAAAAAGATAAATAATAATATCAATTTTATTTTATTTAAAAATGTTTAGATATTGTCTTGAAAATTTTTTATAAGCAAAAAATTATTATTATTATTATTATTATTATTATTATTATTATATTGTTGTTGTTGTGATTATTATTATTATTATTATTATTATTATTATTATTATTATTATGGAAAAAATACTAGTAAAAAACTATAATACTATTTATATACTATTTATATACTATAAAATATTATAATTATTACAAAAATACAAAATCTCAAAACAGATGTACCACCTTGCCATTTGTTATTTTGAAATATAAAATATTTCAAATTATCAAATCATTTTGAAATATAAAAATTTATTTTAATAAAAAATTTAAACAGCATTTGTCCAGTATTTAAACCATAAACACCTCTATTTTTAAACTGACCCATGATTTGAGCAATCAACGAGAAGCCATTAGGTTTAACACAGAAAAATCCTTAACCCCAGACATGAGCAACAGTCATGTAGTGGTGATGGGCTTATATTGTTATTTTTAAATATTAAACATTTAAAATCAAGAAATTATTATGAAATTCATTCATTCATTTTCCTTCGGCTTAGTCACTTTTTTCATCAGGGGTCGCTACAGCGGAATGAACCGTCAACGTATTCAGCATATGTTTTACACAGCAGATGCCTTTCCAGCTGCAACCCCAGTACTGGGAAACACCCATACACACTCATGCACACACATACACTACAGCCAATTTAGTTTATTCAATTCACCTATAGCACATGTCTTTAGACTGTGGGGGAAATCGGAGCACCCGGAGGAAACCCATGCCAACACCAACTGACCCAGCTGGGACCCCATGTAAAAAATTAATTGCAATAAAAAATGTAAAAGGTTTTTAAACCGCAAACGCTTTTATTTTTTAATTGACCCATGATTTGAACAATCAATGAGAAGCCATTACTACTGTATATAGCTTTGAAAAATCTTAACCCCAGATATGAGCAACAGTCATATGTAGCGGTTGGTGCTGGGTTTATAGCAGGCACTACTAATCAAAGCCACGAGCAGCGGCACATCAGAGTAAACAACTTAACCTGCCAGAAATGCCATTAAACACCTCGCTTCTTTTCAGCGCTCGCTCTCTCCTCGCACACATCCATCACAGCGCCTCAGCATCATCAGAAAGAGTACATCTCAAATCATGATGGATGACAACTTCCCCCAGATCTGCCGTCCTGTGCCAAAGCCATTAAACTAAAGGCATCAAAACGTTCAGGAGAATGAGAATCTCCTCACTCCTCCAGAAACAGAGACACTTTCATAGACTCTCCCAGGCATAATACAGGCTGAAAACACTATTACTTCATTGTAACATTATCTGTTCTGTCGTATTCCTCCTGCTTTTATAAACCTGTTTAGACACTGTTTTCTTCTGTGGAACACATATGAAATACACAATTGTATACAGTATATATCTATCCACTTAACTACTGTTAATTAACTACATGTTTGCGGTTAGGGTTAGGACGAGGGTGAGGTTTAGGGTTAGGTGGATGTAATTATGCATAATTTATTGTACTTACTAGTGGAACGTGGAACGAGGACACCGTACAATAAACTGTCACCATTTCTCACCTTCAAGTGCACTGTTAGACATTTTATTGTATTTTTGTGGTAACTTACTGGCAGTACTGTTGCCAGCAATTTACCACAACTGCCCCTTTACAGTAACATACCTGTAAATGTGTTTTACGCAACCCAGGCTCATTATGAAAATGCACCCCATATACATTTCTGGAGAGCGCCAAATATGTCCCAGGAGGTATGTTTTTTTTGCAGTTTTTGCTTTCGCGAATCCACCAGAGATCGATGTGTATGCTTTTTGAGATCTCAAATTTCGCTCGCGAGTGCCATTCGCACCTGCTCTTCTCTCATAAATCCACCAGAGGCCACTGTCTGTCACTGACTGACTGACTGACTGACTGACCGATCGACTGGCCCACCCTCCTCCTTCTCTAAACCCAACCAATAGTGTTTTCAAAAGCACCAATTGTAACTTTTCTTCGGCAGACTCTTACCCCGTTGTCGCCGTCTCCACGTCACAAGTCCAAGACAAGTGGTCAGCTGGTAAGCGTGCAAAGCGGGGTCAGACCGTCCTGTAGCGTTTGTTTTAAAGACGAAATGCAGCCATACATACCTCTGGCTACATAATTCGCAATCTCCAGAAATGTATATAGGGCTATGTTTTCAGAATGAGTCTATGTTGGTTTTATGGTAGCAGGGCCATACCGCAATTTCATTTAACAGTAAAATAGCTTTACCACAGCTTCTTTTTTATGGTAAAATGCTCTTAAGCACATTTTAATTTAACAGTATGACAATTTTGAGATTTTACACTGGCAGTACAAAACCTTTATTTTTAGTATTTACTATTGAATTTAATAAATTCCAAACAAGTGACGAGATCATGTACAACAGCATTTTTATCATTCATTGTTATTATATCCATTTTAAATGGTTTGCAAATATCTATTTTAAACACATTTTGAGATACAAGATGTTAATTAATAATTTTGTCATTAATTTTGTCTCTCTTTTTAGCTTAAACTACAGCAGCAGTACTTGATTACTTTGATTACAGTAGAATACCGCAAATTACTAATATGAAGTAAGTTGCTGTAAAAGTACTCACAATGCAGTGCATATTACAGAAGCAAAGTATGTATGTGGTATTTTTGCAGTGGTTTCCACACCATAATGAGCATTTATTTTTATATGTTGAATACACAAACAATAAAAAACAAATTAGAATAATATTGAAAAACTGATCATCATTAACATTTATAGTAGTAAAAACACTACTAAAAAATCAATAACAACTGGTTTGGAACGTTCTTAAAAATATATTTTATTTTCCTCAGAAGACAGTAAGACAGTAAGATTTCTTCTACACTACTAATTCAATTAAACAGAGAAACTTTGTGTTTTATATAAACTCTCCATCATTTTGGCTTGCACTTTAAATCCTCCGTCAAAACACATTTATTGTCATTGGCTTTTAATATGTATTTTTAGCTACAAATAGATTAGTTTCACTGTAAAAAAAAATGTCACAATTCCTTCATGTTGTCCTAACACAAATCGATTAAGTAAACTTCATTGTTTTTACAAATTTAAGTGCAGGATTGAACATAAAACAATTAAGTTGTCACGCAAAAAAAAATCTGAATTGTGTTTATTCAGTTCATTTTAAATAAGTAGTTTGAACAAGCTGCAAAAATCTATTTTTTGAGTGTTGGGACAAGCTGTTGGTTTGTTTTTCTGTTTGTTCTTAAACTGTGTACAGCACTTTGCTCGGCCTATGGTTGTTTTCTCCAACACAGGCTCATTCTGAAAACGTACCCCTATATACATTTCTGGAGATCGCGAATTAAGTAGTCAGAGGTACGCATGGCTGCATTTTGTCTTTAAAACAAACGCTAGTGAGTGGTATGACACTGTTTCTTTTCGCGCTTACCAGCTGACCGCTTACCGCCCTATGGATGGCTTTCCCACTGTTACTAGTTTGTCCAGTGGCATACATCGGCGAACTTGTGATGTGGACCGGAGTTGATCACGACAACGGGGTTCGAGTCTGGCAAAGAACGGTTCCAGAAAGTAGGTAAGACAAAACACAAAAGCCAAAAAATAAAATAAACAAGTAAATAACCAGGTGGTCAAAATCTGGTAAAATCTGAAAATGTGGTAAAAATCAGGCTGTCGTGAGGGCTTATCTTTTTCTGGATTGCTTTTGAAAACTGTCAGTTGGATTTAGAGAAGAGGATGGGCTGGTCAATTGGTGCTTTTGAAAACACTGTCGGTTGGGTTCAGGGAAGGAGGAGGGTAGGTCAGTCGATCGGTCAGTCATTCAGTCGGCAGCGGCCTCTGGTGGATTTACATGAGAAGAGCAGGCGCGAATGGCACTTTTGAAGTTGGAAATCGCAAAAAGTGTACACAGCGGCCTCTGGTGGATTCACAAAAACCAAAACTACCAAAAAAACTTACCTCCTGGACGTATTTGGTGCTCTCCAGAAATGTATTTAGGGGTACATTTTCAGAATAAGACTGGGTTGCTTTAGAAATAAATGAACTTAACTGAAATAACTTTTCAATTGCTTCAAGGTTATATTGTTTCAATTGTTTCAATAGCCTTTAAATATTGTATAAAATGTTACATTTTCTCATGAGACCAGTTTGAATTTATTCAAAATTATTACCGCTGAGCAAAACTAATCCTGAGCAAAACTAATCCAATACTCATTCATTTTCATTATATAGAGTAATCAGGATTATTCCTTGAAAGAATTCAAATAAGTTTAAACCTGAGGGTATACAAATACTAATTATTCCCAATATTTAGCATTTTTGGGGCAAACTGTTTATTTAAATTTGCACATAAACACACAATATATACACACAAATAATTCAAAGCATAAAAAAAACTGTCTCCGGCCTTTCAGACTCATATATTCTGCCATAAACACACACTATCAGTCCAAATGGCATGGGGCACAGGACATAGCTCCTGTCATTATTAGCGGTGCCCTCCGTATTGTGTTGGGAATGAGCTGTGATTGCCAGTTATGTGTAATATGCTGTGAATGTGCATTGACATGGCTGACTGCTCAGCAATATACAAGGCAATTAACTTGATTGCCCTATCTCAGACTAACGTTACCGGCCTGGGTGAGGGAATGAAGACACAAAGAAATACGGCATCAAGACCGTCTGCTAGCACTAAAGCCATAAGAACACTTAGCAGAAGACAAATGCTGGCCGCTCAGTTTTGCTGTACTACGTCAGTCTGTTAGACAGAAAATGCCTGGATAGTTTAAAGTGTGTGTGTGTGTGTGCGTGTGTGCGTGCGTGCGTGCGTGTGTGTGGACTATTAAAGTGTGTCATTTTACAATAACATTAGTTGAAGCACACTGCTGCTACAATAACATTTAATGTGAATTACATTTCCTCTACAAAATGCTAGGCTCTGACTGTACACATATTCGTACTCATTATATTTTAAATACAGGTCTTTCAGGTTGGTAAATGTGCACCAAGCAGTGCTGTTTTAGCCACAGCTTACTATATGTGGAGCTTAATATGAAATTTAGTACCATATATCTTAATTTAACAAATCAATAATGATTCTTAAATCTTGCGATCAGTATTTTTAGTTTATGCTGTTTTAGTTGATGAGTTTGTCAATTCCTAACCCAACCATTAGATTGGTCTATATTTTATTAAAATTTGGGGTAAAGCAACCCAGCATTTTTTACAGTGTATAATTTCTTAAGTACATTTACATTTGCAATTAGTCAATTAGCACACTTAGCAAACGCTTTTGTCCAAAGCAACATACAACTGAGGAAACATTCAGCGATTCAACAAGAAGAGCCAAGACACACAAGAAGTGCTAATTATGCAAAGGAACTGTTAGTGCTCAGAGAATGAAGTGCTAGAGTAAGGAAAGTACGTTTTTTAGAGAGGGAAGAGTTTTTCAATCCCACTCACCTGTGTGAAGCACACGTCATAAACGCACTTTTTTATATAGATATGGAGTGATTGTAAGAAAGTGTCTGGTGCAAGTGTCGGTTAAAGTGTCAGAGAGATGAATGGGTGTGTTTTCTACAAGTGGTTTGTCAAGCCCACTCACCTGTGTGAGGCACACTCAGAATTGCATAATGTTTTGAAGTTGTGTTTATGTAATGACATCATCACACAATTGAATTGATCAATTTTTAGCAACAAATCAAGATGCCTTTAGCAACTTACTCTGAAAATCAGAAACGTTTTGTACGTTTTGCTTGTTAACGTCCTTTTTTGGAACTGAAAATGTTTGAAACATTGAACATTTTTGAAAACGCAGCCATTGTGGTGTGTATGTAAACAAACAAAGTCTTTGAAAACAATGAAGTCATGTGTGTGCACAGTACATGTTTATGGGAGTGTAGATTAACGGCAAGAACAAACATACACAGAATTGGTGGAGTAAGTATGTGGTAGTGATTCCTTCGGCCTAGTCTCTTTATTCATCAGGGGTCGACACAGCGGGATGAACCATCATGGTAGTGTTGTGTTTCCTAATGTTTTATCAGTAAAGTGTGGATTTACTTTACATACAACCAAAAGCAGAGACACAGCTTAGTACACACCCATGGCATCACTTCCCTATAAATACTGTTTACTAACAAAGTGACAGCGCCAAATACTGGCCTGGTATACATAATACATCGTTTAAAAGCAATCGCTGTATAGCCTTAGTTTGCAAAAATTAGTAATTGCATCTTTTATAGAACTGTCGCCTCACAGCAAGAAGATTGCTGGTTCAAGCACCGGCTGGGTCAGTTTTTCTGTGTGGAGTTTGCATGCTCTCCCCATGTTCGCATGGGTACGCGAACACGGGGAGAACATGCAAACTCCACACATGAATGCCAAATGACCCAGCCGAGGCTCAAACCAGCGGCCTTTCTTGCTGTGAGGCAACCATAACAACTAAAATGCTACCACGTCATTCATTGTTAAATCATTCATTCATTCATTTTACTTCAGCTGAGTCCCTTATTTATCAGGGGTCACCACAGAGGAATGAACCGCCAACTATTCCGGCATATGTTTTACACAGCGGATGCCCTTCCAACCACAACCCAGCACTAAGAAACATCCATACTCACTCATTCACACACATACACAACGGACAATTTAGTTCATTCAATTCACCTATAGCGCATGTCTTTGGACTTGTGGGGGAAACTGGAGCACCCGGAGGAAACCCAAGTGAACATGCAAACTCCACACAGAAATGCCAACTGGCCCAGCCGGGACTCGGACCAGCAACCTTCTTGCTGTGAGGCGGCAGTGCTAATCACTGAGCCACCATGCCACATTGTTAAATCATTTTTAATAATAAATTTACCCCTGGTTGCTAGGTTAAAATAGTGTTTCTGATATGTATTTCTTTTTCTTTGTCTTCTATTGTTTCTTAAAAAGACAGTCACATCAATGTCATCAGCTGAGCCAGAAGTTGGCATTTAGTGCTGTCATTCAATTGACTTAACATTGCGTCTAAATATTTATCATCTGAAAAAAATACACTTGCGCTATTTTTTAGTGTGAATGCTGAAATGCATTATCTCAACAGTTGGGCTTTGAGTCCACAATATCACATATCTGGCCAAGACACAGAGAAACAACCCACTGTTGTTTTGTTGAATGAAAGCCTGAGAAAATATGCCATGCTGGGAGCCAACAATTACATGCAAAACACATTGCTAGACAGGGAAGGGGCTGACAAACAAATGGCGAACAAACAGGAGATGCGAGCACACAGAACATATGAATCCTCAGGGATGAAACCTGCCGCGTGATTTCTGACTCACTCATCAAGCTCAGGAAGCGACCCGGATAACATGCGATAAGACTAAAATTAATAAGACTAAAAACACAGATCAGATGTGGTACAAAATATCTACAGTTGAAGTCAGAATTATTAGCCCTCCTGTATATTTTTTCCCCTATTTCTGTTTAATGGAAAGAAGATTTTTTTTTCAACACATTTCTAAATGTAATCGCTTTAATGAGTCATTTCTAATAAGTGATTTCTTTTATTTTACCATAATGACAGTACATAATATTTTTAACCCAGGCTCATTCTGATTACGTACTCCTATTCTGGAGAGTAAAATACGTCCCAGGAGCTACGTTTTTTTGCAGTTTTTGTTTTCACGAATCCACCAGAGGCCGCCGTGTATGCTTTTTGAGATCTCAAATTTCTTTCGAGAGTGCCATTCACATTTGCTGTTCTCACGTAAATCCACCAGAGGCCGCTGTCGACTGACTGACTGACAGACTGATCAATCAACTGACCCACCCGCCCTCTTCTCTAAACCCAACCGATAGTGTTTTAAAAAGCACCAATTGACCCGCCCACCCCCTTTCCTAAACCCAACCGCAGTGTTTTAAAAAGCAATCCAGAAAAAGAAAAGCCCTCACCTGATTTTTACCACGTTTTCGGATTTTACCACATTCTCACCCTGTTATTTACTTCTTTATTTAATTTTTTAGCTTTTGTTTTTGTCTTACCTGCTTTCTGGAACCGTTCTTCACCGGACTTGAACCCTGTTGTCACGGTCAACTCCGCTCAGTGTCTCACGTCCACCGACGTACATGTCGAGCTACTGAACAAACTGGTAACAGCGGAAAAGCCGTCCACACTGAGGTAAGTGGTCAGCTGTTAAGCACGAAAAGGAACGGCCTCATACTGCCCCCTAGCGTTCGCTTTAAAGATGAAATGCAGCCATGCGTAGCTCTGGCTACATAATTCGCGATCTTCAGAAATGTAAATAGGACTATGTTTTCATAATGAGCATATGTTTAATATTTTACTAGATATTTTTCAAGAAAATAGTATTCAGCGTGACATAAAAGTGACATTTAAAGGCTTGATTAGGTTCATTAGGTTAACTAAGTTAGAGTAATTAGACAAATCCTTGTATAACAGTAGTTTGTTCTGTAGACAATTTAAAAAAATTAGCTTAAGGGTGCTAATAATATTAACCTGAAAATTATTTTAATGAAATTAAAAACTGCTTTTATTCTAGCCGAAATAAAACAAATAAGACTTTCTTCAGAAGAAAAAATATTATAGGAAATACTGTGACAAATTCATTGCTCCGTTAATCATTGTTTGGGAAATATTCGAAAAAGAAAACAAATAACACAGGAGAGCTAATAATTGTGACTTCAACTGTATATCTACTGGACTGCACATGAGTGGAAGACATTTGATCATCTTCAGTAAAATATTAAATTAAATGAATGAATTAATTGATTAATAAATAGCTGAAAACCACCATGAAATTAGACTTTTTTTTTTTATAGAATATCACCGTATTTGTTACTAATGACATATCTGTGTTTTGTTTTTAACTTTATTGAAACCCCTTGTCTTTAATTTGTTAATATTTACTTGAGAGAAGATGGCATTGATTGTGAGATCCACCAATAGCAAACCACAATCATCCAATCAATTCCTCAGACAATATTTTTGTCCTTTTTTTGAGAATTATGCATCCAAAATAGGGAGGTGAAGACTTAAATTTCCTGATTTACTGAGATTTCAGCTAGTAAAAACATGCACATACTTTGCAGAACTCTTGTTTGTGACCTTTTATCATTTCAGTAGTGAACTGCAGTTAAGTAATATCTCATAATATTAAATTATTTTGCTTTATATAATTATTTATAAATGTAAAAAAATAAAGCAAGGCACAGCAGGCGTCTTTAAAATCGTGAGGCTCATAAGGAACAGAAATCTGATTTATGGTCATGTATGAACATATATAGTTAACATATTTAAACATATATTAGTAATTCTAATGGTTGGAAAATTATATATGGGACCATTAAAAATAAATTGATTTACACATGATATGCAAGATCATTATATTAGATTTCCAAAGGCAACTATTTGAAAATCTGGAATCTAAGGGTTTCAGAAAGATCAAAATATTGAGAAAATTGACTTGAAAATTGCTCAAATTAGGTTCTTAATAATGTCAGTGTTCGTCCACGTCATCCTTTATGTCATGTGCTTTCTTTGTCCTTCTCCCGCCACTGTCATTGTTAATCTGTTCCACCTGCGTTCATCCCTTCTGTGTCATCTGTGTAATCACGCTGCCCTCTATATATACCCTTTCGTCTGTGTCCTTCGTTGTCTGGTATCTTGAATCGTTTGGTTCGTCCTGTGATTCGTGTGGTCCTGTGTCTGCCTGTCTTCCCATACCCTGTACCAGTTCCCGTAAGTTTGAATAAACCCGTTTTTGTATTTATATCCCGTCTCCGTCTCGTCATGTTATCCTCCGCCCTCCGGGCGTTACAAATAATGTATATTACTATCCAATAATTAAGCCTTTATATATTTACTCTAGGACTAATACAAAAAATGTAATTACATTATCTTTACTTCTTTTTTTTTTCTTTTTTTAGGCATAAAATAAAAATAGATAATTTTAACAAATACAATGTATTGTTGGATATTCCCACAAATATACCTTATAAATATAACTGGTCACATTTGTCACATTATAAAGACTGGTCACATTTGTAAAGAAGTATTACACTATTATTACATATAACATTTTGAAATACATGTTGCCACTGTAAAAAAAAAAACCTTACTGCTTTAAATTGTTTAGTTGAATCAAATGAAATGTTCAAGTCATCTCAACTTACATTAGTCAAACTGACTAAAAATATTAAGTTAAACATATTAACTTTTTAAAATATATTAAAGTAACATAAAACATTTGTTGTCATGTTCTTTTTTTACAGTGTATGTACATAAGTGACATATTTTTTTATACCTGTAAAATCCGAATATGAACTTATGAATATGAACTGTTAAATATTTGATTTGCACATATATTGCCATATATTAGATTCAATAAGCAGTGTGCAGACACTCTCTGTGTAACGCCTGGTTGGCGGATGGTGACATAACGAACGAGAACGAGATACATTAACAAACGGATTTATTGAACACTTACTGGGAACATATACTGGATGCGGGAAGACAGGCAGACACAGGAACAGACGACCACACGAAGCAGAATACCGGACAACGAAGGACACAGACGAAAGGGTATAAATAGATGATGGAATGATTAAGCTAAAGAGACACAAGGGATGAACACAGGTGGAACAGATTAACATTGACGGTGGCTGGAGGAAGACAAAGAAAGCACGTGACAATAACAAATGATGACGCGGACGAACACTGACAGTACCCCCCCCCTTTTTGAAGGTGCGTCCTTCAACAGGAAACAACAAAAAGAAGAAGGAGGGTAGAAGGGGAGGGTACAAGGGAGGAGTCTGAGGAAGGAGACAGGAAGGGAACCGGAGCAGGAGGACCCAGGACACAGCCAGAAGGACGGCCCCGGGCGGAGTCGAGGAAGGGAGGATCCATGGAGGAGGAGTGGCTGCTGACTCCAGGGGGCCGACCGAGGGAGACGCCGCTGATGGCGGTGGAGCCCACGGAAGTGACGGAGAGCCGAAGGGCGAAGGTGACGCCGAGGTTTCTGAGGGCCGGGCGAAGCAGGCGGCTCACCCGAGCAAGGCGACGGCGGGGTTCCGGAAGCCCGCGGCATAGCCAGAGCGACGGAGGACCAAGGCGTAGCTGGAGGGAAGGAGGAGCTCAACGTAGCCGGTGGGACGGTGCGATGAGGTGCAGCCGGAAGAGTGGAGTCCAGAGGCGAAGGAAGGGCGACGACTGACCAAGGTGGAGCC
>CAIGQW010056847.1:2009112-2034885 GCA_903798125.1 Danio choprae | reverse complement strand
TATATATATATATATATATATTGTGGTGATAACTATACAGTTGTGCACATTTCCATCCATAGAATGTTATTGTTTTAACAAAAGTAATCTAACTGCACAATGTTGCCCCGAGGCAACAAATGAAAACCATTTTTTGAACTACCATTTTAGTATAGAGATAACAAAAAAGTGCAAATACGCTTCTTCACATATCTATGCTCATCACATATAGTTTTAATATAAAGAGGGTCAAACCCACACCCACTTCAAATGTCATTGCTCACCAACTTTTTTTTTGTAATATTTTATTTGAAAAAATGTAAAGGGGTGTATGGGCTAAAAAAATGGTTGGTTGCCCGAGGGCAACACCATGCCATAGAGGGTTAAGAAATACGGTAGGCTACTTATTAAAAGCTTTTTTTTAGACTGTCATGGTTTTACTCAGACCCTATTGAGAAACTAGATAAACCATGATACATCATATTATGCTTTTATTGTGAGACGTTATAACTTTGCATGCTAGTTTGAAAATACCTGTGATGAAATATGGCCATAATCGATTTAACGAATTATTCAGAACCTGTCTCTTAAGTGTCGTTTCAAATAAGTTTAATTGTAAAAGACATAAAAATGCTACACGTTTAACATTTAGCCAGGAACTTTGATAAGAGATGAACGTGTGACACATGGGGTCGAAACCTGGTCTTAACACACAGGAAGCATTTTAAATACTATTATAACTAGAAAGGTTTTATCAATCATAGAATTTCATATTTTCTTTGGAGTAGGCTTTACAAATTGCAAGATATTTTTAAAGAGGTCCTTCTTATTGCAAAGGCCAGCTTTAATGTTATTATTTACACCCACTATTTCCAATTTAAAATGAAGTTTAAGTTATTTCATCATATTGTAAAATGTGATTTATTTTTGGGGTGACAGCATCGTATATCCAGTGTCGATCATTCCAAAATCATTATGTGATTATATGATTGCTGGCAGCTAGCTCTCTGCAACTCCCACTGAAGCTAAGCAGGGCTGTGCCTTGCAGGTCTATGTGGGTCCTAATGCCCCAGTATAGTGAAGGGGACTCTATTCTGCTCAGTGGGTGCCGTCTTTCGGATGAGATGTTAAACCGAGGTTCTGACTCTCTGTGGTTGTGAAAAATCCCAGGATGTCCATTGAAAAAAAGAGTAGGGGTTTAACCACTGGCCTTCTAACCATCCCCATATCATAATTGGCTTTATCACTCTGTCTCCTCTCCACCAATCAGCTGGTGAGTGATGTGCAGTCTGGCGCAATATGGCTGCTGTCGCGTCATCCAAGTGGTCTCACTGGTGGTGGATGAGGAGATTCCCCCCAATGTGTAAAGCACTTTGAGTGTCTAGAATAGCTATATAAATGTAAGGAATTATTATTATTATGCTTAAAAATTATTCCAACAATTCTATTACCAATGTTTCGTAACTAAAGTACCGCTTTAAATTATGCTGTAACCATAATACATATGTTTTTTTTTTCAGTGCATACTTGCATAGACCAATCTTACTAACTTGTTATACATGTTATACAAGAGAAAAAAAAAGCTAATTATACAAAACAAATTAGTTTATAGATCATTAATTTTTCATTCATGTGATCAAATACCTAATTTAAATGTGTAATTGACATTTTGCACATAAAAAAAGACAAGAGACACATTTTACAAGATTGATTTATTAACTATATTACAGGTCACAGAAGGCCTTACTGTTTATACACCATTCCCATTGAGACTAATTACCAACTTCTTGGCATTTTTTTTGTTGATGAAACTTCATTTATTTCAGTACTTTTTTTTCAGCATTTTTTTTTCATCGTTTAATTTTTTTTCTTGCTTTTGTATGTTTAATACTGAGAGTGATAATCCCCTCTCTCTGACCTGCTCTTGAATCATGCAGTACATCATTGTGGCCTTTACACCATTCACAAAAAACAAACAAAAAAAAAAAAAAACTGTTAAAAAATGTTGTATCATTTTTTAATAATTAAAAGAAAACATAAAAAGAAAACCTCTTCTATCACCATTGACTACTGGGCAAAGTGTCAGACCCCCTAACGTACAAATAAACAACCATTCTGAATGTAGTTTTGCTCCTTTCTCCTTTAACTTAATCTGTCACCAATGTTGAACACAAAAAAAGAAAAAAAAAAAGTGATGCAGCCAAATAGGATTGCTGAACCAATGTCACATTTTAATACATGTTTGTCATGTCGCATTTCGGTGTCTCTCCCTGCCTTTTTTCTTTTTCCTCAAAGCACAGTCTTTGGCTGCGAAGGACAGTCGGATCTGAAAGAAAACATTGAAAATACACAGAGAAATGCAGCATTCATACACAAAGTACCAGGGGCGTACAGGCCACACAGCTCCCGATTTCCCAAAATATACCATTGCTTTTGCTCTCTGGGGGCAAAAGACATCGTGTTTGAGCAAAAACGGCCAATCAGAAGTCAGAGCAGATGCCGACTGACGTGTAAAAACGTTCAGGTCGATTGCAGTGAGGATTAACAGGTATTACAGGGAGAGATATGCACAAAAATGAAGAGTAATCTGCTGTGGATACATTCATTGATCTCCATAAACGTGATTGTTTCACAGTTTCACAAAATCTGCTCCACTTGAAAGTCATGGCTCACAACAAACAGACTCTTAGTTTGAGTTTAAATCAACACAGAGGTCATAGAAAATGATCCGTTACCAATCTGGAGTGAGTAAATACTCACTCAATAGAAAGAATAAGTGCTGGGGAATATTGATACAAGCAACTCTTTAATGTCTGAATTGCAACCGATTTCTAATTTTTTTGTTTCTTTTGCTACAAAGTGAATTGTGTTTTTAAATGCGTCCAGCATTTTCTAGAAACAAAAAATAAATGTAGTATTAGGATGAAAACGAGCTGAATATTGGCATGCAATACCTGCGTTATCCACTGGGTGGAAGTGTTGTCACATTAACTGTCCCGTTTTTGTGCCCTAATGTCTCTTTTAAAAACTTGGAGGATTTTATAAACAATGTCATCCTTCGGAGATCAACTCTGAAGTACTGATTTAGTTAGTCTCGACAAAAAGCTACTAGCTGCAAGCTCATAATTAGCATACAATCGGCGCACCACATGCTGTTTTCAGACACATTAAAAGGCCAATTCACACTATACCGACTGACACAGACAATCCAATCCAAACAGTTGCCAGATTACTGGACGTCACTTCTCAGGTATTTTGTGAACTGATGAATGTCGACTAATGGGACACACTTAAACTTCAAGACTCAAAGAGTGTTGGTTGCCATTGTTCAGCATCTGTTGGTGCGCTGTGAATTGGCCTAAAGACTTCATCTTTTCCCAAATGCCATTACTTCCATCCCATCTTATATTTCACCCACAGTTCACAGATTCATTGCCATCTGAATAGGTACAATGTTTTCTCAAGTGCAACCTTCCTTTACCTTCCAAAACTCGTGATTCATTATGATTTAGGTCATACCTCTCCTCTAAATAACCATACCCTATAACCCATCCCTTAGAAGTCATAACTCACCAGTTCACCAATACTCTGCACAAAAACAAAGAAAAACAGTCCACAAGTCTAACATGAGCTAGAAAGGGGGGAGCAAAACTTCCTGAAACGTGTCATAACAACAATAATACAACTCCCGAATGAAATGACACCGAAGATCCTCGTGGAGCAGGACATCGAGGGGTCGTGTGGTTGTGAGGACATTCTGCAATAAAAGAAGCGTTAGTCTTCCAGCATATTCTGGAGGCTCGAGTGACAGGGATTAAAGGAGAGGAAAAGACTTCAAATCCCAGAATGCTGTGCGAAAGCATTCCAGACACACATCCTTCCCAGCAAAACTTGATCCAGTTCGTCAAGTTCTAGTTTCGTCTTTTTTTGTTGGTCTCTCTTTGAAAGGCCGTTACAAGCAAAACAGGATAAATAAGGGGTAGGAATGTGCTCATGTTGCTGCGTCAGGAAAAAAACAACTTTTTAAATCACAATCTGATAATGAACAGTGGTCGAAGGCTACGACAAAAATCTGGTGATTATAGAGGGCACCCTGTTGGCCCGTTTAACCTTGTTTAGAGTGGTCACCCCAATATGAGCTGGGGTTCAGCCTGTTGGTTCGTTGGTCCCCAAGCAAGTCACACTTCTTGTGGATCTGTCTGCGTGTTTGAGGAGCGTAAAGGGCCAAGAACAGAGCGGCACTGCAATTTATGGAGTAGCATGATGCAGAAAGAGGGCGATGAAGTAGACGTAGCTCATGTTCTCTTGACCTCGTTCTTTCTCGTTCCTCTACTGCTTTCGCTTGTGATAGGTCTGGCACGGCCATGCAATCTCAGATATTTCTTCCATTCAATTAATCTCTTTCAGTGCTCCCAAAGTTGTCCTCCTCGTCTCCAGGTTCACAGCATGTGTTGTTCTGTAGGGGTGTGATGGGGGTGCAGAGGCGGCAGCAGGCTCTGGATCGGGGACTGAGGGGTTGGTGGTGGAGAATGGGGTGGAGATTGTTGGGCGGGACTAAAGGGCGGGGCTACGGGTTGTATTGAGGCATAACAGGCAGAGTAGGCGGAGCCAGAAGACAAAGTGGAGATGGGCGATGCGGGCTGTCCGGTCAGTCCGCTGGGTGTGTCAGCCAAGGGTTGATTGTAGAAAAAGAAAGCACACTGGTGGATAAAGGTCTCGATGATTGTCTGATAGGTGCGCGTGGCCGTCAGAGCATCCATGGTGGTGAAATCAGGCCTCATTAACGTCGGCCAGAAACAGATGGACAGATTCTCGCTGGTCATCAGGTTCAGCCGGCTGTTTAGACTCACCCTGAGAAAGAGAAAGAGAGGAATAATGAGAATGGAATGAGTTTATGTGAGTGAGTTTGATTGCGAGTTGCTCCCATTCTCACTTGTTCAGGTGAGTGATGACGTATTTGAAGACATCGTAGTTCTCTCGAGGGAACCTGCGGAGCACGTCCTTCATGGTGTGGAGACGATGCTCTCGATCATTGATTTCTGCAGGGGGCCGAGAGGGAACACAGAATGAGACACAAACACATTTATTTTCTTCATGCTTCAAAGGTGTTCACTTTTCCCACAACACGTATAGTTAGAAGGTGACCGGACACACACACACAGGAGTCAGTTAAAGTCCTTCAAGAGTAAAACAGTTTGGCCATTCTTGACAAATACACAAATACAATTTTCTGTAGAGAAATAACTAGTATCAGAATCAGAATGGGTTTTATTGCTAAGTGTGCTTACACACACACAAGGAATTTGTTTTGGCTACAGAAGCTTCCAGTGTACATAAAGTGACAACACGAAATAAATATGAAAAAGACGACAAACATTAAACAGAGATGCAATCAGTCAAAAAGCTCTGGATGATGAATTGTATGTACAGATTTGTTATAAATATACAAGTTATAAGGTGCTGTGTACAACTGTGTAGAGAAAGTATTGCACTGTAAATTGTTATAAGGTGCTGTGTACGAGTGCGTATGAGAAAGTATTGCACGTTTATTGCAGTAAGTGTTTTACACAATACTATTATTAATAAAATCAGACTTATGTTTTGGCAAATTGGTGGTCTTCTCACCAGAGGCGGATTAAACCATAAAAAGAAGAAAGCAGCTGCTTAGGGCCCAAGGAAATTTTGGGGCTCTCAGTAAATACCTAAAAATATAAATAATACATATATATATAATTTTTTTATATAATTATTACATCTACACAAATTTGTCTTACACCCCAATCATGGAGCAGTCCAGCAGTCAAATCAAGTAAAAAAAATAGATTATTTTCGATTTATTTATTATTTTTAGTTGTGGATTCATTTTAAGAAAACAGATCATTTAAAATGTAGATAATGCATTAAGATAAAACTACCCTGTTACCATAATACCCCCATTAAAGCATTCGAAAATATTATCATTAAGACACTTTCAACAGAACTTGCAGAGCTGACTGTATGTGAGGTTTAGGCTTTAACCCCATGTAATGTAAGTTATGGATACAGAATTGAAAGTTGTATTGTAAATAGTAAGAACATAATAATAAAAATAAATAATAATAATAATAATAAACAAACCTCTTTTGGACATTCCCTAGTTTTTGAGTGCTATTAGTAGTGCTTAAATGAAAATGAAAGAATCAAATAATAATACTTTAATACATTAAATATGTCCAATTCATGGTTTAACCAATAATAAAAACAGGCATTTTAAAAATAGAAAAATTAAAATCTAATTTAAATCAAATTAAAACAGCATAAAATGGACATGAGCATGAAAATAAAACAATAAAACACCTATTAGTACATACATAGTACATCTAGTCCTCCATAACTTTGCATTAGACTGAGAGGGGGGAGCAGAAAAATGCTGAATGCTCTTGCTAATCGACATTTTGTTGAAATGTGTGTGGAGAGACTGAATTACTCCAGCTCCTCCAGATGAAATCAGCGTGGGGGCTTTTTTTTCTAAAACACTCTACATTTAGCTTTGGGACCTCAGACTGCTCGGAAGCGATGCTTGAGGAAGTAATTCAGGAATAATGAGTCCTAATATGCACAAAGGAAGCAGCATGCTCCACCTAAATCAATAAACAGCAACTCTAGGGAGGAGGAACAGTGAAAAGGTGCATCTGCGTGTTTGTGTGCGAGTGTACTAGACTTCCCATCAGTCTCATCTGGGGTGACTGAGGGATTGTTCAATGAAGCACAGTGTCTCGTACACACAAACGTAGATGTGCAGAAATGATTGTGTACAGTGTGCAGCCACACAGACACACGCCCTGGGTGCATTGAGCTTGATGGTTGCGGTGAGTCAGAACGGCTTACATCAGCCATGAACGCTGTGAGCCCTGTGTCAGAACATGTGACCACTACGGCAGATGTGTTCCTCCCTAGTCGCACACACATGCACTGATGTCAGCATTACACACACTCCCACACTCATTTCAGCATTATGCATTGTGGCCCCAGATGCAGAATTACTGCAGAAACTACAAGAAAAATCTGCAAATCCAACCTTTTAGGGAAGCAATTGCACCATAGTTCCTATGGTGATTTGTAGTGCATTTAGTACATTTCTAGAGTGTTCTGGGTCATTGCTTACTGGCCCACCCTTAATGGTATTCTCCATGATATACTGGTAAAAATGGTTCATTGAGGAATCGATCATGTTTGTAATTACAAACTTAAGCAAAGTTTAATCCTCAAGGTATAATTTGGTTTAGCTTTGAGTATGCACACATTTTATATTTTGTGTGCACACATTTTATATACACATTACACATTTATGTGACAAAAATGAAATCATCTGCACAGTATGCACTAGTGTTGTCACGATACAGCAATTTCAGTACCAATCGGTACTGAATTTTTAAAACGTCAATTTCCGCTAACATTTAAGTGCTGTTGAGTGGGTTCTTAAACTTAAAAATCAGCTGTGTTTGAGAACGCACTCAACAGTGCTTAAATGTTAGCGGGAAATGGAATGGATTGGTACCGAAATCGCAGTATCATAACAACACTTGTATGCACATACTCTATGTGTAATAATGTATGCCAGCTGTGGCAGCTTCCTTGCCACTACACCCACCATAACAGGGCAAGTAGAACCTAAGGGTTTGCACTAGTGCCATTACCTGGGTTTGGACTGAGGTTAGTAGAGGTTAGTGTTACAGATGTCAGCTACTTTAGTAAGAGATGTGTGGGTAAACCATACTCCCTTGGCTCCACAGAGGTGCACTTGAGGCTGCAATCTTTAGCGTTCTTGTTAAAGCACACCTGCTCCCCATGCTGGAAACACCAGTTCAAATCTCAAAGCAGAGCAAAAAGATCCAGACGCATTACACTGGTGCTACAACACAAGTTGGGAGTTAGGTGCCTTTTACTCTAGTGTGTTTTCATCTTAAAACTGCATTTTAGAATGAAAACGCTTCTTGTTCAGACTGGCATTTTATTCAGGTTTTTAGAAAAACAGTCTCTGTCCACAGTATAAAGCTTAACAAAGACCATTCATGCTAACTGGGAATGCACGACAGTGAAGGGCCGACACTTGTACTTGCACTCTACCGCTTGTGCACTTGTCATATGAGAGCGGCTTGACGAATCAGGGAATGATATGCAATAGTCCAGAAGACAAGTCAGAGAACGATTGTGAATAGCCAAACATAAACAGGCTCTTTAGCATTTTCAAAATGCCTCGTTTCTGCGGAACGATGCCATTGTAGTATGCATTCGAGGCATAACTTTAACAAAATTTATGCATTTTAAAACACAAATAGGCTTTGAAGGAAAAAGTGTAAATGAGTAAGATCTGCACCGGTAAACTAACTTCCCTTGCCTCAAGACTGGGACTAGAAGCTGCGATGTTTAACATCCTTGTTAAACACACGTGACCTCATTTAGGAGTAATGTTTGGAAGGGGCGAGCATAACAGAGACTCACTTCCCTAGCCTAAAGTTGTGCACTAACAGATTTTTTGTAAACGTGTGCCTGTCCTCCCTGCTGGACAGCCTGTTTGAATCCAGTTTACAGCAGGACAAGTAGAACAGGAGGGATTACACTAGTGACGTGACCCGGGTTGGGAATGAGGTGAGTGTAACAGAGGCCAACTTCTGTAGTTAGAGATGTGTTGGCAAACCTCACTTCTTTAGTATAATTGCATAAAAGCATATATGGGAGAAGCGAGTTCTTCTACTGACAATGCAAAAATTGGGTAAACAGACTACCTCCATTTTTTAAAAATCAGTGTATGATTCGTACCATATTTCTTCCTTCTAAAAAGGAAAGTCCTTCCAATGCATATGCAATAACATCAGCCACAAAAAATAAGGTTCCGCACATTTTTATTGCATGCCTTCAGTAATTTTGAGCATATTTGATTCCCTCACAGTTCATGACACTACCTCTACTACTCCCATTCAGAGTGAGACCTAAACCAGCATCTCTACAAATACTGCTCAATGATGGGAGAGAAATGGCACAAACACTGGACAAAGCCTGAAGCCTTCTAGTCTTAACCCATGCTATCAAATTCAATTTACTTTCAATGTCAAAGCTGTATACATATGCGAAATGGTCGTGTCGAAACAAGATTAGGTATCTAAACGAAACCATGACCTGAAGTATTAGCAGCAGATCTCCAAAACATCTGGAAGTCACGGTGCATTTAAAGTCTACCCAGACATTGACTTCGAGACTGAATATGCAAATTTCATCTAGCCAATCAGACTAAATTACCACTGCCACTGTCAATCAGTAAATGCATTAATCTAAATATCCCGTGGAGACATCTAATAAACGGCAGATCAACAAAGCAAAGGCATGTTCAGTCTTAAAGCAGTGCAGGTGCGTCCTGTGCTTTCAGAGACTAAAACAGAACAAGCCTGCTGAGCTGTTGCCATGCAGTCCAGTGACAGACGGACCAGAGCAAAGCCCCACCCACCACCTGCGGAGAGTGACACGGCAGTCAGGTGACCTGCCGTCTGTCCTTTCCCTCCATTCTTGTGTCCTTCTTACTTCAACGTGCTTGTGTTATGTTCTTGCAGTAAACAGTGTTTGGTTGTGAGTGTTGGTTTGGCAAAGAAACTAATGAAAAGAGTCTGGATCATACTAAATTAAGTATGGACTTTCAAAGAAATACCAACGTTTTAACACTTGCAAATTGAGTGACATGATCACTGATGAATTACTGATCCAATCAATGTACCCCCGTTGTCCTTTACCAGAGCAAGTTTGGTTGTTGTTTTGTTTTCTGCTGAATCAGGCCTGCAGTTTGTGAAACTATTTAAAGCATGGTAGCACTTGAGAGGGCTTGTTTATTGAGAAACAGTCTGGAGTGAAGGACTAGCGGCAATCTTAGGCTTAAGTCTCATCACTTGTGTGTTGCTGGCTTGGAGCAATGCCCAGAGAAGACAATGCTGAACTTCACATTGAAAAAGTGTGTGTGTGTGTGTGTGTGTGTGTGTGTGTGTGTGTGTGTGTGTGTGTGTGTGTGTGTGTGTGTGTGTGTGTATGTGTTTATATTAAAGAATGAGAGAGTAGTCTGTAATGCCACAACAGGAAAACGGACTGCAGAAACTCCTTCCATTTCAGCCAGCATGTTACTTAAAGTAGATCCTATTCTTCTCCGAGGCTTATCCCTTGTTTTTCTTTTTCTCCCTCTAACAAGAGCCCTCTACACGCAGGAGGTTCACCCGAGATGACAAACCTCAGAGGACTACGACCAAACATGCTGCTTTCTCACAGTAAACATCTGGATAGTGTTGTCAAAAGTACCCGCACTTCTGTAAGAAGTCGATACTTAAATTTATAAAGCGTAACAGTACCATTTTTTTTTCCAGTAGAGGGTCCAGCTGATAGACGGCTGCTTTGAAATGCTTTGGTGTGTATTTGTGTGAGTGCGCTATGAAAAACATCAAAAGTTTCTATTTATGATGCTTTCGGCAGCACTGTAGCTAATCAAAGGTATGTTTGTACAGCATGCAAATGTAATCAGAGGTTAGATAGTCAGAATACGCTTAGAATGTGCATTAGTTACACCATTTCAGAAATGTGCTGGATCTGGAACTTTTTTTCCCATTCACATCTCTTATAGGATTCTTTTTATTATATATCTGTAAGGTGACACTCTGCAGGCAAATAGGGTAAAAAAAATTATACATTTGGAGATTTACGGCTTAAACATTTTGAGAAAGCAACCTTTAAATACACGTATTACAAGTGAAATCGACAAAGGCAAATAAATTAAGTGCAAAAAAAGAAAAGTATTTTGGACGCTTTCATTACATTAGAGTTTTTTTTTATTTTTTCTTGCATTTTTTTTCCCGCAGTGTTCCACCTTAAAGGTCAATTTATACTTCTTAGGGTGTACCTACACTAGGTACACTAGGTTGCCTTGAACCGTGCCGACGTTCCCCCCCTCCCCTCTCCCCTTACGGCCTGTAGCCGGACCTTACTTACGTCATCGATGATGCGACTGTTCAGTTTAACAAAAGAGAAGCACTCTCGCTCAGCACGGTGCTTTAGTTATATCGTTTTGTATTATTTTTAGTGGTTTGGGATGCAGTGACACACAGTCAAATATTTTGTGAAACAGATCCACCACTTTTGATGCTCTTAAATTATCATAAAAGTCCTTGTGCTGCAGGTATTAGGAGGTTTGCTGAAGGTCGCAGCTGACGTGTAGCGAGGGGTTTGTATCTTTAATAAACTATGACAGTTTGTGTTCATTGAAAAGTAAGAATGATTAATAAATCCATATGAAACAGTCCCTTAAAAATGACGTCGCGTCTTCAGTTTTGGGCTCAGGCACGCTTTGCACTTATACTACAAGTGTACTGTGCCAAAGCCCAACCGAACCATGCTTTTGCACACCTTTTCCAACTGGGCCAGGGCCGGCCAACTGAACCTCACCTGGGCCCGATTTGGAGCACTCACACTTGTCAAACAAACCGGGAAACGTACCCAGGCACGGTTCGGATAGCCTAGTGTGAGTGCACCTTTAGTCCAGTGTAGCCTTAACACTGTTGACATGATTATTGTTCATAATTGAGTTTTACCATTGAGAAGCTAAACTTAATTTGCACATCGTAACTTTCATTTACCTGTTCAGATGAGCAATTCTGTCCCACTCGAGTTCTCTTCACCATACAGTGTGGGCTTTTGTACCACGTTTTTACATGCGGCACACGTCACTTTCATTTTTAATTTCAGCCCTAACATTAGCACTCATTGATGGGGCATTTACTTGCAGGAAGCCATGTTTCAACGCATGGACATACATTCTAATATGCACAGATTGAGCTCAGAGAGTAATTAAAGGAATAGGGAAAATGTCATTTTTAAATTTAAATGCAAAACTGAAACTATGCAATCCATATGCTTATTGGACCATGGCAGTCTTACTAAACGGTTCAATATTAAATTTTATTTCGTAAGATTTTATTATAAGAGTATTTTGAAATCCATACTGTCTAATTGTGTTTCAGAAGTATTATTAGGGGCACCAATTATGCCACAATCTGGCAAAAGACTTGTACGCCATTTTGATTTTGTGCTAAAACATTATTTTTTTGTACTCCTCCTAGAACGTAAATCAAATTTTATATGACTATATAATTATCTTCAGACCATGCTGACAAAAAGTTATGAAATTTGTGTCAACAGGTGTAACTGCACTGACAAATATGATGGTACAATACCAAACTACATCTGAGGCTTTAACACTGCAATGCTTATACATATTGACACCAAACTTGATGCGTGTCATTCTCACCTCACACTGACCACACCACATACATTTGGTAACAGTGTCACCTAACGGTCAAAATAAAATAATATTTGAGTAAAATAAACTTCACATTTATTCAGAACTCATTGTTTCACTTGATCTGATGCTCTCTGTAGAGCTTGCTACTCATGACATCTGGACTGCTTTGCTCATTCTGCCTATAGATTGCTTGACCCCATTATTGCTGCTTGCAGCTATATTTGTATATATAATCTGTAAACGGTAACATGAAGAGGGACTTCATACAAAAATAAGAGGGTCTCTGCGAAATCCAAACAGGTTGTCACACACAGAAAAAAATGTAATGCATCTTTTCTCAACTCTTGGGATCAGATTACAGTGCGTTAAGTTCAGTCTACATAGGTGTGTGTTTGTGTTTACTCACTGAAGGCCTCCACCAGATCCACCTGCATGCTGTAGGGCACCAGAGGATCAGGCAGCTCCGAGAAAAAGCTCTTCAATGCTCCAGCCACTGTGTTCACTGACATGTCCTTTTCCACCAGGTCAATGTTAGGGTCTATAATGTAGAGAAAGAGAGGAAACAGACTTTGGTTAGATTTTCTAAATGGGAAAAGGCTGTGAATCATTGTTAATTCTCAAGCTAATTGTCATTTCAAGGAGTTAAATTACAGTCAAGCTAAAAGGAAAAAAAGGGGAAACCCTGTTCATTCCCAGGGTGTGACCAGCTGATGTCTATTATCCCACATATGGGTGTTTCTTTAACTTTAGGCAATTCAATTCAATTCAATTCAAGTTTATTTATATAGCGCTTTTTACAATGTAGATTGTGTCAAAGCAGCTTAACAAGTTCAATTAAAGTCCACATTTTTGAGTTTAGTTCAGTTCAGTTTAGTTCAGTTCAGTGTGGCTATAATTCTATAAGCCAAGAGTTTATTTTTATTAAAGCTAACAGAGATTTTGATTTTTTATTTGGTTTTGTTAATTGATCATGTTCGAATGGTCCTGGGAATTTTAGCATTCATAAAAGACATGCAAAGGTATTTATGTTATTTTTTATAAATCTTGTATGTATTTTTTGTTTCACCATCAAACAAAAATTATTATATCATCAAACAAAAATAATTGATGAAGCTGCAAAACAGTAGTTACATTATTAAAGGTCAAAATGAATATTTTGAAATATTCTAACAATGTATTCCGTGGTGCAAAGCTGAATGTTCAGCCTCATTATTCTAGTCTTCCTGGTCACATGATCCTTCAGAAATCATGCTAATATGCTGATTCGCTGCTCAATTTTTTGTCATATCAATGCTTAGTAATATTTATGTGGGTTTCCTAATTAATACAAAGAGAACAGAATTCAACAGAACATCACTTATTTAAAATCTTTTGTAACATTAACATTATAAATGTCTTTAATATAATTTTTTCTAGTAATGTATCAAATAAACATTTTCATTTTCTTAACTCAGTGTACTTGGCAACTAATATGGAAAACAGTGCATGTTGAGAGCTTGAATTTTATAAATTAAGAAAGGTGTGCAATGCTACCAAATCTTTTTTCAATTTATGGAAAAAATTGTGAATGTATTTAAGGATATAATAAATGCTAGATGTCAAATTAGCATTAGCAAGCAAAAGAGTCATCTGCCACTTTATAATATTATAAATAATAAAAAATGCCACTTTTAACAATACATTAATTTGGATTTCATTATTATCAACAAACTAATTCATCAATTGGGAATTATGAAAAAAGTATATAACAAAGAAGGTGCAGAGGGCCAAAAGTCCCAATAATTCAGGAAAATATGCACCAAAATTTTAAGTCACTTCGAAACAGAAATTCGTGTTCAGTTTTATGGACTGAAATAGAAGTGAAAGTCCTGGGAATCAGTCCCACCTTTCCCCTCTCTAGCGACAACCATGTGTTTCAGCCAAGTAACTGCCATTGAGATAAATGAGAATGCTGAAGGACACATTTCTCTAGGTACACTCCCTGGATACTTAATTAGGTGCATCTTGCAAGTATCGAGTTGGTTTTGCCTTCAAAACTGTCTTAAAGGGTTAATTCACCCAAAAAAAAAATTCTGTTATTAATTACTCGCCCTCATGTCACTCCAAGCCACTGAGTCCTTCATTTATCTTCAGAACACAATGTAAGATATTTTAGATGACATCTGAGAGCTCTCTCATCCTCCGTAGACATCAAGAGTCTCAAGACATTCCAAGTGCAGAAAAGAAACCAAAAACATTGTCAAAACATTCCATGTGACTTCAGCGGTTGAAATGTAGTCACATGAAGCTACAAAAACACTTTTGTGTGGAAAAACCCCCCTGTAAAAACAACTTTGTTTTGCCTTTAGACTGAGAAGCGCAACCCGCAAGCATCGTAATACCCATAGTTAAATGCACATCCTGATCTGATACAGAAGACATAGGCAAACAAAGTTGTTTTTACAGTTGTTTTTTTTGGGGGGAGGGGGGGGGGGTTGTGTGTGTGTACAAAAGTGGTCTTGGAGCTTTGTATGATTCCAGTTGAACCACTGAATGACATGGAATGTGTTTGGTTCCTTTTTTGGACTTTGAATGTCTCAGGACCGTTGCTGTCTTTGGAGGATGAGGGAGCTCTCAGATTTCATCTGAAACATCTTAATTTGGGTTTTGAAAATGTAATGAAAAGTAATTAATAAAGGATTTTCTTAACCTTTTGGTGAACTAACCCTTTTATTCATTGTGGCATGAAGGTTCTGTAAACGTTCCTGAGATTTTGGTCCATATTGTCATGCTTCATATTTGATATCTCCATTATATAAATCCCCCAATTCAGAACATCCCAAAAGTTCCCTACTAGAATGAGATTTGGTGGCTCAAAGTCATGTTTGAGATTTTATGATTCTGAGCTGTGGCATGGGGCCTTATCTTGAGAAATTAACATTCACTGTGGTCATTAAGGGAATTGCAGGGAGACTGTGGTCTTTAAAAGATGCTCAGTTGGTACTAAGAGTCCAAATGTGTGCCAAGAAAACATTCCCCCACTGATACAAAGCAGGGTGGATCCTTGTTTACACCAAATTTTGACCACAACATCCAAATGAGATTAGAGATCAGACTCTTTTTCCAGTGTTCTGTTCTCCAGTTTTGTGGAGCGTGTTAGAATTAAGCATCAACAGTGAGCTCTTCTTTTGATATTGTTACTCATCTGCTTCAAGGTTTGATGTGTGTTCAGACAGAGATGCTCTTCTGGAGACCTCAATTGAAAAAAAAAGTGGATATTTGAGTTACTGTTGCCTATATCTGCTCGAACCAGTATGGCTAGTCATTTCACTCATTTTCAGCCACAGAACTGCATTTATTTATTACATAATTTTTTTCAGATTTTTCCCTCTTTTCTCCATTCTGATGTTCAGTTTAAACTTCAGCAGATCATCTTGACCACATCTAAATGCCTAGTTGCTGAACAGTTGTACCTAATAAAATGGTTGGAAACTACATTATGGAATCGCTAAAAATGATTCACCAGTAAACAATCAGTTTACTGGTGGGACGGGACGGTGGCTCAGTGGTTAGCACTGTCGCCTCACAGCAAGAAGGTTGGCTGGGTCAGTTAGCATTTCTGTGTGGAGTTTGCATGTTCTCTCCATGTTCGAGTGGGTTTCCTCCAGGTGCTCCATCCAAAGACATGCGATATACTCAAATTGGGTTAACAAAATTGGCCGCAGTATATGAGTGTGAATGTGAGAATGAATGGGTGTTTCCCAGTAGTGGGTTGCGGCTGGAAGGGCATCCGCTGCATAAAACATATACCAGAATAGTTGTCAGTTTATTCCGCTGTGACAACCCCTGATAAATAAGGGACTAAGCTGAAGAAAAATAAATGAGTGAATGAACAATCAGTTTCTTAAAATCAAGAGGCAACAAGGACACATCATTCACAGATAGCCTTTTACAAAATCCTGCTCACACAAAGCATCTTCCTAAAAGCACTTGCCCCTAACAATCAAACCTGCCCACTCCTGCTGTCTAAAAGCATCTTAAATCTCTCAGCTGATCCAGCAAAATGTGTATTTAATAGAGGAATGTCCGAAAACTGGTTACGAGACGCAAACAAAGCAAGCGGCGATTATACCGCTTAAAACAATTTTGATCTCTTAGTTCTGCCAATATGATTGAGATAAAGTTAAAAAGCATTCCCCACTTCACAGGCACAACCGTATCCCTGCTGTAATCCTTCAGTCCAGCATGTTAAATCCAGCTGTCCCCAGATCAATTACTCCAGCCGTTCTGATTGTATTTTATCAGGGATCGATAATGGCCGTGTAGCACCTGATTGTGAATGGTCTGACATTTCTCCACCTGCTCACGGTGAAGTTGGCCGGGATGCTGCTGCGCACATACCTGCGTAGTAATTTCCACCGTAATTGTATTGTCACCTGGCCGCGCGGATTCTGATCGATCAGACATGAGCCTTCGCCTCCTATTAGCTCATGCCGATCCGAACCGGGCCTGAGCAGATCAGTGGAGCGTGTGTGCTCGCGGTTCATTACCCAAACCAATCTGCTGGTAATTAACTGACCTTCTCTTCCGGCGCAAACACACACACACACACACACACACTGAAACGCACACAACTGCCTACAGTGGCACACACATAAACACATGTCCACAGCATACAAAAGTTTCTTTAAAACGGTCTTATTCATTTTTTATACGGCTTTTATTCATTTATTTTGTCATTTTTATTTTTTGTTTGAACACTGTGAAATACAATTGGAAATATTCATGTTCTATTTTAACATTTTATACGTTTTAGACATCTCATTCAGGCAACAAAACAAAAAAAAAAAAAAAACCTTTCATAATCATTACTTCAGTTTTTAGTGTCACAATCAAATCATTCTAAAGAAGGAAAAATAAATCATTCCAATATGATGACTTGTTGGTCGATTATTATTATTATCATCCCTATTATCATAATTAGTATTATCATCATCATCATCATCATCATCATCAATGTTGACAACTGTTGAGTAGCTTAATATTTTGGGGGTAACAGTGAAATGTATTTTTCTGAATTATTGGAAAAACAGAGAGCAGAAAGCTGAATACAGCATTAATAATAAAACAAAATCATTTATATAATGAGCTTACTGTCATGATCAACTGATCAACATACAGTGGACCAAAACCTTTCATTTCATCTTTATATACCTTTATAAAACAAAAAAAAAAACAATAACAGACTTGTGTTTTTCCAGCCATACACATAGCATGAACACACTCTGACATTATGCTTTCGTAATAGCTCTCAGTGGGCAGGATCAATAGCTGTGGATCAGTCCCGGTTAATTGAGCTTATCTGCTCTACAATGTGCTCATTGACGGAAATGTGATCCATGCACCGAGGAATATCAGTCATTTCTTTGAAAGCAGCGAGGTCAGTCAGTCTAGAGTGACTGGCCCACTCCAACTTATCCCCAAGGCAAATATGAGTAACAGAGTTCTGCATATACTATGATATCCATGAGACGTCCTGAGATGATGCTCTACAACAGCAGGGTAATGTGAGAGCGAGGACATTCATGAGCCCAGACAAGACAGAGTTGTAATGCTTTGGCAACAATTTTAGTTAGATTTAAAGGGGCTATATATGTACAAATTTTTATAAACTAATCACTGTTCTTTGGCACTGTGCGAAAAACCTGTAACTGAACTAGGGTGTTTTCCTAGGTTGTCTTGAGAAGGCAGTAGTTTTTCATATGGACATCTGTAAGAGGCCCGTAGACAGGGGGGGTCCAGAATTTGTCCCATACATGAGCTCATTTGTCCTATTTTGACTGATAAGCCATCATGAATTGTAAAAATAACCCATCAAAGGCTATAAAACCAAGCAGAATCTGACACAAGTGAAGTCATCTTTCACTACTGACTTACTATATTGTTGTTAAATAGAAAAAACATTTTACAAGGAACTTTTATTCTAAATTTTGAAAATAATGACAAAATTTTAATACTAATTAAGCTATTGTTGTTATCCATGAATTTTCAAATGTACTTTTTACAAGAAAAATCATTAAGCTTTACATTATTATTATTATTATTATTATTATTATTATTATTATTATTATTATTATTATGTTTTAATTGTTCAATATTTAAATGGCCAAATTCTGACTGAGGAGTTGAATGTGCTGCTATTTGCCTAATAAATGACAATAGGCTACAGATTTTAATTTAATACTTCGTATTTCTTTATTCTAAAGCTTTAGGAAATATTTTTAGTATATCAAAAAAAAAAGTGTGGTTATGATGACCATCCAATAAAGTGAATCCAGCTAAAAATAGTGCTTAAAATGTCACTAAATGCTGTATTTAAACCTCATAATTAAATAGAAAATGAAGTAATTAACTGCAAAAAGGTCCACGTTTTGAGAAAAAAGAACCACCCCTTTCACCAGGCAGTGATTATACGCATGCTTTCTGATAATTTTGAGGGAGACGTCTTTGATCCTTCAAACACATCATTTACATGCTCAGTCAGATGCTAGTATTTATATGAGAGATCCACTTTCCTAGAGAAAAGTTTAGCTCTAACCTTGATCAAACTCACACTAGATTCATATGGGGCGTCAGTATCAGCGCTGGTAAGATCGTCATGACAACAGCCAATTACACCGGACCTCGGCACAACTCAAAAACGGCAGCTTTTGGCAGATAGTCAATAATAAACAATGTACATGGAGACTAAATTTCAAGCTCTTAGGTAATGCATGTCCATTTTTAATAAACAAGATGCTGCTTTTCTGATGTAACTTAACAAAAAGTGCAGCCGTACAGTGTGTTTCAATGGTCAATGGAAAATGGATTGATCTCAATTAGATGTGGATTTAAAAGGCAATTAAAAAAACACATTAAAAAAAATGATCGTTGATGTATTTTTACATGGGTCATGAGAGTGAAAAACAGACATTTAAGATTCGGACGGCTGTAAAGTCACTAACTACCCCTTGTAAATGGTGAAAACCCTTTACGTCCCCCTGAGAAACAATTACTTTCAGAACAAGGCTTTTGACAGATAGTATTGACAGGTTGTACACTTTGTGTTGAAGAAACTTTAAAGCCAATGCAGGTGTCTAAGAGTTATATTTAGGAATTTTTAAGATCTTTTTAATACCACACAGAATGTAATTTAGGACCAATTTGATAGTAAAGACATTTAAAACATTCTTATTATTATATTAATATAGTAATAATAATCATAATACAAATTTTACATCAGTTCAACTATACTTTTAACAATACTAACTAACACATGCCTATTATTAAATTATATATACCAATATTTTATATGTACAGATTTTTATTATTGTTTTATATATACTTACTTGATCTTGTTCTGGTAAAGCATTCTCTTTGACAACTTTGACGTGACTGATGTTTTTCCCTCTTTAAACAATTAATAATAATAATACTAATAATTCCTTACATTTATAAAGCGCTTTTCTGGACACTCAAATCGGGTGGAATCTCTTCATCCACCACCAGTGTCCAGCATCCACCTGGATGACGCGACTGCAGCCATATTGCGCCAGACCACACACCAGCTGATTGGTGGAGAGGAGACGATGAAGTGATGAAGCCAATTATGATATGGGGATCATTAGGAGGCCATGACGGACAGAGGCTAGTGGGCAAATTTGGCTAGGATGCCAGGGTTAATCCTGGGATTTAATGTCTCATCCGACAGATGACGCTCACTAAGCAGTATAGAGTCCCCATCAATATACTGGGGCATTAGACACCACACAGACTGCATGTTGAACACCCCCTGCTGGTCTCACTAACACCACTTCCGGCAGCAACCTAGCTTTCCCATGTGGTCTCCCATCCAGGTACTGACCAGGCGCAACCCTGCTTAGCTTCAGCGGGCGACCATATGAGAGTTGCAGAGAGCTAGCTGCCAGCATTGACGACTGCATATTTTTAAGACCTTTGAAACACATAATTAAGACTAGTTAAGGCCTTATTTTTATACTATGAAATTTAAGGATCTGCAGCAGTATGAAGTATGCTTCTTGTGCAAACAAGAAGTTAATACTGAGTAAATCTTTTACATAATGTCTTTTGAATGGTTCACATCTCGATCTACTTTGCTTTTCCATTTTTAAATGCAACAATTCTGCATGCTCCACGATGGACTGTGTTGGGCTATAATTATATGTATTTGTCATACAATCCAAGAGCCTGTGGAAGCCTGAGATCGAAAGAAAAGGAAAGTAAAGGAGACACTGGTCATTTGACTCACCTTGGTCAAACTGCCGCTGCATGCTTTCCATCTCGGCCTTATTTCCACTCACTCTGTAGATCCCCTCTGTGCTCAACCCTGTGAAAGAGACAGAGTTGACATTAATTAATGAGTTTGGTGCTCTATTCATTTGACCATGATAAGAGCTCACAATGGCACTATCTCCAGCTCTGAAAGTACAATGCGCTACACATATTTAATTTATATCTGAGGCTGCTAATTGTGCGACCACACTCCGACTTGTCAGATGGACACTGTTGGACTTATCAGTTGTACATGAAGAATGAGCGCTGTCACGGGTGGAGAGAGCAGCTTGTGTCTCATGCCCCGCAGATGCAGACAGAGGCAAGAGCCAGAGAACACCTCGCCTTGGCCCATCTCACCCAAGCAGAGAGAAAACAAGTACATCGATAAAGAGGAAGACAGAGCGAGAGGCAGAGAGACACTCTCGGAAATGAGTCGGCGCGTTGCAGAGGCAGACCGCATTGATTGCCTCACCTCTCCTGATCAATTATCCATAAAAGCTTTTCTGTACAGCTGCAGGAAGGGAAATGTGTGGAGAGGGTGCGTTTATGGCAAAGTAAAAGAAAGAAAAGAAAAATGCCAGGAAAAGACTGCAATACTTATGAAGTGTAAACTTTCTTTGCATTGAATAAAACCACTTATGAGAAAGACATGGGGAAACTGGTTCACCAGTCATCTCAATGACTAATAACATTTAGAGGTAATTGAAAAGTAAAAACAATATCTATATGAGCAGCCAATTATTATTTTTTTTTTGCTTTATGATAGAAAATTAACATTATAAAGACAAGCAGAACAGCAGCACTGCTATTAGATTTTATTGCCAGCGCTCAATAAGATTAACAGGTGTCTATGTATATACAGTGCTTACAGAAAACCATCATACCCCTTTGAAATAATAATTTTATTCGTCAAACAGCCTGAAATCAAATCACATTACAAATTACTTTGAATTTACTTTAAAAATGTTTTTGTATCCTTCCCTGAACAACTGCCTTTCTACAACTTTATCCCGTAGGTCTTTTGAAATCGGGGTTTAATGTGAGTGAAGGTATAGATTTTCACAGGCTATGATGATTTTCTATAGGCACTGTAAATACAAAGTAAACAAATATATCTACATAAAGTAATTAAATGGTTCATTCCAATCTCATGAAAATTAAAATTAAAGGGTTGAACTTGTTTTTACAGCTTCGTAGCTTTGTATGATTACAGCTGAACCATTGGAACCAGGTGAAATGTTTGACAATGTTTTATGGTTCTTTTTCTGGACTTGGAATGTCTTTAGATGGGACCTTGTATATGGTAGATGAGAAAGCTCATTTCATTTAAAACAGGGGTGTCAAACTCCGTTCCTAAAGGGTTGCAGCCTTGCACAGGTTAGCTTTAGCCTAATTAAACACACCTGATCAAACTAATTGAGTACTTTGGACTCATTTGAATCCTGCAAGTAATTCTGCGGTCACACTAGTTTGAGCATGCAAAATTATGTCATACGTCACCGCGAAAAGGGGTGGGATTAAACAAGATGATTAGACATTTAAAAAAAGCAAGCGATTGGTCCATATTTTACATTTCTGTACAGAGAGGTCATGTTTTGATCTTCGATTGATCTCACGCAGTCACGTGATGCGATTTCGCAGGTTAGAGTTCACCAAGCTTGAACTTTGCAACACAGTGAACTGCGAAACTTGTCGTACAAGCTTGCGTTTCCGGTCGGTCACATTCATGCGTATGAATGGAAGGGTTGAGCTAACGCTTTAAAAGGCCAAGCACAACAGAGGCTATGATTAATAATGAGTAAGATGATTTTACGTATCAAAGTTCAGCAATTACTAATTACTAATAACTGACCAGAAAAGTTTAAACTGTTCTCTGGCCAGTAAATCAACCTTACTGTCGAGCTCTAAATCAGCTTTTTCTTTGGTGTCTTATGTTTAAAAGCAAATTAGCAGGCTATTATGTCATTCTTCAAGGTGTTTTCCAACTTGTAAGAATGACAGTACAGTATAAGCAAGATGAACCAGGTGTAATTCAGATCAGTTTTCCCCACTTATAAAATGCAAAACAATTACTCAAGACTACCCTTTAATAGCACTTGCAAACTCTAATCACAAACTAGACTTCTAGGCAAACACTTTAGACACATCAAAAGCCACTGGAATATATGAGGGAGAAAGAGAAACATCCTCTGAAGGACAGTCAATGACAATACAAGGAAGTCACCATATTTGCAGTTAGTTATATCATCTCTCTAATGTCTTTCCATGTCCAACCCTCTGAATCTTTTGGCCTTCATACTGAACATACAGTCCATTAGCAACACCAAGAGAATGTCACATTAAGGCACTGCAAGAAACAGAGCACTTTGAGCCTCATGGGCTTCTGGAACTCAAACTCGCCATGACCTTTTTGCTTAAAGCCCTCCTTAATGCACAGCTAACCCCGCAACATGCCCAAACAAACCCCTGCTGCTTCCTGCCATCATCTTCAGCATATCCTCTGGGGCCGGTTTCAGTCAATTCAGCATTTCTCCTCCAACGGCTGTCACATTCCCTCCTTCCCTGTCTCTAGAACTATGTCTCGGCACATTTCAAAATGTGAATTATATTAAAATAGGTCTCCTACGTGCTGGGTTACAGCTGCATGGCCAGTCGATAGCCTGTGGGCTGAGACTATACATTGTATTTCCTGTTTCCATACGGGTATAGCACAGGGCTGATTTTGGAACAGGTTCTGTGTATGCTTAAACCTAGTGGCTATACCAAATGAATGACAACTGAAACTAGAATGTGTCTCTCCATACCTGCAGATGGCAGTACGTGTATCGTCATTCCACAAAGAACTAGTGCTGCACACACATAAACCATAAACAGAGCAGTTTACATAGCATTTTCACTACTTGCTCACTTCTTGCTCACCACAAAGAGATTGACTCATGCAAAAATGGCTGATTATCTGATCAATTAAATTGTACGCAAATTTTTAAGAAATGTAACAAAAGGACAGCCGTTCACTCTTGATGTTTGCTTTGTTTCATCACTTCAGTTGTTGTTCTCATGCTGCGATTCGTAGCTGAACAACCAATCAGAGCACTCTTTTTCACTGACAACCAACATCAATTCTACATGCTTAAGCTAGCCCGAAAGATGCTCACCAATAGCCCGACACTACCCAAAAGCCAACAATTGGCTTGGTGTGTCCCAGCTTTTAATGAATGCCAAACAATTCAGATATACAATGATGGTATATGTTATAATGATGTTACGTGATAGCCCAGTGGATAGTGCGCCAACATATGGTGCGGCAGCGCTCCAGGTGTCCCGAGTTCGAAACCCGGCTTGTGGACCTTTCCCGATCTTACCCCCTCTCTCTCCCACCTGTCAACCTACTATACTGTCAAATAAAGGCAAAAATGTCGTTTGAAGCTTTGGATGCTAGAGAAACTATAAGACCCATACTTTTAAAGCTTGTGACTCAAACGATTAGCAGCAAGCTTGGGACTAAACATGCACATTAGCTGATCCACCCTGGAATTTTTTTTAGAGCAAATATGAGAACATTTTTGCAAAAACAACATTAATAGTACATTTCAAATATTGATAATGTAAACATGTGCATCTTATTCACAAGTTTAAACTATGTTTTTCATCCAATTACTGCATTTCTTCAATTTTTATTAAAAAGAAAAGTAAAAAAATTCTTTGGCTTTTCACACATGCCACAAACAATGTATAATTTAAGAATGACCACTATTAACTCCACTGGAATTCATGGAATATTCCACCTGAATCTATAATGCATGACTGCTCCAAATGATTTCTAATGAATCACCATTAATACAACACATAGTTTTAATCCTTTGTTAAAATGTATGCATTTGTAAAATATTTGTTTGTATCTCTTCTGTCAAAACATAGCCAAATCAGTTAAAAGGGTTCAACTTTAACGTGGCTAGAAATTTGATATGTAAAGATTTCCCTTATTTAAGTAGAAAAAGAAGCATCCAAAATATATTGACCAATTGAATAGGCTGAAAGGGACTTTAGGGACACCTTAATTAATCTAGGGAGGGCACCCACATATGTCCCTAAAACACTGCGATAGTAATAGAACGATGGACAGATTAGAAAGGGACGCATGAAGTTATTAAGAGCAAGGAGTAGATAAATGTTGGGATGTAAATGAGGGACAGTTTTACCTTGAAGAATAAAGAGGAAGTGAGAAGAACAATAGGGTAACAACGCAAGTATTTTTGGTACAGATGGCAGAACGGAAGGGATGGAAAATGGATCCCTATAGAAACTATATAAAACTGAAGTTACGTAACAGTGATTGTTCTTTCATTTCTGCCCCATCAAACAGAGGAAGATATAGGGGGGAAAAAACAAACTCTTCTCCGCACATGCAAGTTTGTCATCGAAAGAAAAAGAAAAATCGGAATAATGTGCTAGTTGCTCCACAATCAATACATTTGGGCCAAAACTTTCACAAACACTTCAAAAGTGTCATAGTAGCAGTCCATACAACACATGCTATATTTAGTTGAATCATGAACAGAGAAAAATGAGTTATTTACAACTGATGATCTACTGTTGACCAATATGAATATGTGGAAATGGTAATGCATTTTTGACTGACGCTTCATGATCAGATCAATGAAAATGATATAGTCATAAACCAACTAGCTGGTTTTTAGATTACCATGCTGACCAGTCACTAAATTACACAGATCGAGGTCATTTCACTTCATATAAACAAGGCGTTGCTTATATTCTTAAATGCAAGGTGCCATGACAAAGCATATATTAACAATTGCTGTTAGCAGGATTTTTCTACCAAAAAAGCCTTTGTAAAAGCAATTCAGTGTAATTCTGATAAGGCTGTGAGGTTCTATTGTTTTGATGGGTAAAGCACTTTGAGTGAGTGAATGTGTATTCTCTAGTGTTCGTGGTGAGGGTGCTATCAGCAAATCACGCTGTAGGCTGTTGTAGAAGCCAGTTCCACCCACAGAGCACAAAAAAAAGAGCTGAGCTCAAAAGATTGTTCACCATTTCTGCTATGTGATATTGATCTCAATGAGGGAGTTATCAGGCAGAAAATTACCGCAAGGGGTTTGGCAGCACACGCACACACACACACACACACACACACACACACACACACACACACACAC
>CAIGQW010056847.1:1995704-2009102 GCA_903798125.1 Danio choprae | reverse complement strand
ACACACACACACACACACACACACACACACACACACACACACACACAGAGAGACGAACATGAAAAAGGCGGGAGAAGGGCGGGGTGAAAAGGAAATGGAAATGAGGTACAAAGATCAGCAGCTGAATTAAGAAAACTATTAATGACAGGGCCATAAACTCAGCCGTGCTCCCTAGCGGCTCACAAACACACACACTCACTAAAAAGGGTGTGGATGAGTGCACTGAAATTCATACACCTCAGTACTTAAATGCTGTATTTTACAAAATCCTGACTGCTACCGTTTCCTTATGTACTCAAAACAGGTTGGTTATTGGCAAATGTCAAATTCACTGACATTTCCCTGATTTTCACTGAATAATCCTGAATGCCCATCACCTATAATGAATAGAAAAATAGGCAGCAGTGTTGAGCAGTCCCTCCAGAAATTGGCGATTCTTAATAGCGGAATTTTACACAAAATAAAGCAAATGGTGCAAAATTTAGAGGAGGTTAAAAGACCAAAAGTTTACATTTTTTGAAATACCACTGTTAAACAGATTTTAAAAGGTTTATTATTGATCATTTAAAGCCATTCATAAGGTAGTAAAGACTATAGAGTTGAGACGTAAACTTTGTTTCTCTCACAGTTTTATAAATTACAGAGAGCATTGGTTCTTGAGGTCAAAAAAGTAATGAAGGTTTAAGTAAACAAGAACAACATGTGAAATGATGTGATTAAAAAACTGCATAGAAATGTGAAGAAAAGACACATAAATATCCCTGACATTCCATGACTTCTCTGACTTTCAGTGTCTGGAATAGACCTTTTAAAATTCCATGATCAACCAGAAATTCTATGACTTGTGGGAACCCCGAGTAATTCAGTAGTGACGATTCATTCAAATCACTAGATAATCCAGAAATGCACAAAGCAATGCAAATGTACCTTGAGATGTGCATCAACGAACACTCAAGCAATTTGGCTAACAGGCTCGTTATATAGTAGGTTACACTGGGTTGACTTCATCTGAACTACAGATAGACAGATGCATGCCAGAGGGAATACTGATGTGTTCTGAAACTCACCCTTACAGAAAACACCAGCCGGAGCAAATGCACTTTCTCTCAGTCTATGAGCTTAATCCCTGGGAGATAATGGCACTAAAGCTAGAACCGACCCAAATCAAATACATTTAAATGCATGATTAACAACTGCACATACCTGCATGCATGCATTGCATTATAATACTGCCAAATATGAGAGACTTATATTTGCATGCGGAAGATCACAGAAGATAATATTAGCATCAAGGGATAATTGTCTACAGTAACAAATTATGTACCTGTGTTGCATATTTATTCATGACACTGTGTTCTTATCCTATGAGAAGACACTTTACCTACCAATTTAACTGGCCCTTCTTGCAACATTCTGAGAAGGATTCAAACCCCAGATGGTCAGTAAGTATAACAAGTATGCTAAAGATCACATCTTTTAGTGTTAGTCACTAATACGCCCTGAAAAGTGAGGTTTACCATCATAGCTTTTACTAGCAAGTCTCCAATATACTTACTTAAGTAAACCTACAACTGTGCAAGCAGAATCCGTAGCAGTGGTACCACAACATAGATTTTAGGCCACATCAATCAAAGACCAACGAACGCAGTTATTTGTATACCTTAACCATTAGTCTTAAGTCGGTAGCAAACATTATACAATTTCACTGTATCCTTATATTAATCTTATCTACATACTTAAGCACAAACTTTTTGCTGTACATCGCTTACCTGTTGTCTCAATGTAATGAATGCACATTTCAATGAAGAGTGGAATGGGCCGCTCAGGGGTGACAACATTGGCCAAGGGAACTCCAAAGTAGTTACTCTCAGGAGGCTTGGACAAGGATGTCTGACGAGCCTTTGGCCGTGTTTTCTGCAAGACAGGAGAAGAACAACTTGTATTCAGATAAAATGACAACGACTAAATACTAAAGTGCCTTCAAAAAAACTGCATTGAAAAATAGTAGATATTTTAATAAAAGACAACAAAAAATAGCTTTTTAACATCTTAAATGTTGGTGGAAAACGTCGATCGCTGAACTAAACCTGAAGTTACTCTAAATTTGACTTCATATCCACTAAAATCAGCTTAATACCAGTTGTAAGTGAGCTTACATTTCTTTTACATTTATTTATCTTATTCAATAATTCATAAATCCCAAACATTTTCTTGTTCTATGGGGCATCTGACCACCATAATGCTCAAATTGATTTATTTGAACTTGCGTGGCAGATGCGATTGTGGTGATTTCCATGCGCTCCCAGCAAACACATTGCACATGCCACATCATTTGCGCCACGCAACGTTAATTCATCTCTATTTGCACATTTGTATTGACTGTATGTAACTTGTGCGAATACTTAATTCCATGCTTGGTGTGAACCCAGCATAGCATCTATATTAAGTGAAGTCGGAAGTGACTTTAGTTTAGAGATCCCTCCAGCCCTTGAAAGTTAAATTAGTCCTGAGAAAAGGTCTATAAATCTTTTTTTTTCTTTGACTTTTCAGTTTGTACCTTGTCCAATTAAATGAATCCATCAGCATAACATAGGTGTCACAAACACTTAATGGAGCCACTGTTCATGCTATTCCAGCAAAGCAACATTTTACATTGAGGTACGCTGGATGTGACTTCAAGTTTAGAGTTTGACGAGACATACTGCTCAGACCAACTCCTCACATCATGCCTTTCCATAATGCTATGCAGCAGAGCATCATTGGCTAGTGTATCTGCAGTACTGTCAGACAAGAGGAAATATTCATGATGCTTATTAGGTCTGTCTGCTATATATCTAAAAGGCAACCCGTATTCCTGGTGCATCTGCAGGTCAAAGCTCTGCTTTTCACACATTCAGGAACTATACCACAATTGCCTCACTTTCTCTCTCCTACTTTCCTTATTTTCTGATTTCACCTAAATCCCCACTGGCTCCTCTCAATAGACGTTTACATAATTACCACCCTCCCCTCTCAAAGCTCTCTGTAAAGAATCTGTGCTCCAATTACAGTTCACAGGGAGTATTACTGGGATGGTGATGTTATGCAAATGTAATGTGTTCACCCTGCAATACAGGTCACACAGCAACCCAGACCAAGGCACACAAAACAAACCAGCATCATCATGTTTATAAGTGCTACTCCACCCATCTAAAAGATATTCTAGTGTTACAATTGGAATGAGCCTCATGTTTGGTTATTCTATTCCTCACTGACTTCCCGATCCATGCAGAAATACTCTCAGTTTTGAGAAACTTTGCATTGCAACAGTCCCCTAGTATCTCTACCATGCAACCATCTGCATAGCAGTGGGTTGGGCAGAGTTAAAGGGGGCATTAGAAAGGAACTAGGTGACGTTGGAATTTAAAACATTCCATTTGATGGTTGGGCGAGGAGATTTTAAAAGGCTGAGAGAACATTTCCACCCTTTTCATCCAATGCACAGAGAGAGAGCGCTTTGACATTAGAAAGAGACTGTCTTTATTGAATAGAACTTAAACCAGTTTAGACCCCTGGGGCTGCTGTGTTTTTATGGGTTCCTTTATGGATCAATCCCATAAGGCAATTGATGCAAGCAAGGTGATTTAACCCAATGGCCTCATTCTAACCCCACTGGAGTAATAAAGACTGCAGTGCAATGAGAAGGACTAGTGGCTCAATTCTTTCATTTGCCTTTAGGCTGTCACATGCTGAATGTGGACAGCGGTCACGGATATTCATGTGAATACAGCCTATTATGGGAATGACAGCTATAATAGTACTCTAGATGTACTAAAAATGTGCTGTCGATGTTTAGTTACAGAAAGTATCAAGCAAAGAGAAAAAAAATGCAAGGGATCAGCATGCATCCTCTCATTAACTCTGCTTGGTTTGACTTAAAACACTTTAAAATAGATATCCACAACAGAATTGAATAATTAAATTAAACATTATTTTTATTAAAATTAAATAAAGCCTATCAAGCAACAGCCCAAAGTCTGTAATTTGCATTTAGAGCATGGTTCAAAGACCTTTCCTAATCCTGGATAAAGCCAAATACAAAGAAAGTGCAATAAAAGCAATTAGCCATACCACCTTATCTCTACATTTGTTAGACAAAAGACAATTTTTGTGACATAATCTGTCAGGCAATATGACAATAAATAAAACAAACTATGTAACCTGAACAATCAATTTAAAGTGTTGTGAATAATATGCCTTTCCCAAGACAATAACTGGTCAAGTATGTGTTGTAAGTTCATTAAAATGTTTATAGGGGAATTTCAGTCTATTTTTTGACCGTTTTCTTCTGTCTGGACCATTTTCTTAAGTCAATTATCATATCATCATCTGTAATTTAGAGATATAGGTTACACATTTGATGTACATATTTAAACAAACTCACAGCAGTCTCTCTATCTCTGTATAAATGAGAGAGACATTAATGTACATTTTGTATAAATTGTTTTAGACATCTATATTGTTCAAATCAAACTGCATGTTTTACATCTAAACACAAAATTAAAAATCAGTGAGAGAAAAAAGGAAGATCCTCCATTGACACAACATGAAGCCAAACATACCAATCAATTTCTATGATAAATGCAAACCAGTTGATTCTAACCTGATTTTTTCATATTATATATCAACAGACAGCTTGAGAAAAATCATACTGTAGTGTTGCTGTTGTAAAATATGAATGATAATTATCTATATTATAGAAAAATGCATTTAAACCAAAGGATTACATAGATTTTTTACAATGGTAAACTGTATGTGCTCTTTTCAGTATTTCAGATAAAGTATAGTAAAGTATATAAATATATACAATTTCCATAAACATTACCTTGGTAGTTTTTCGTCCCAGGCTTCTCAATATATTCCTCTTCTTTGAGTCCTCGCCTTCTTCATTTAAAGAGGTATCTCCTTTCTGTGCACCAAGTTCATCCTCTTTAGCTTTGGGTGTACCCCCAAGCTCATCATCACTCCCAATGAAGCTTGTGCGGAAGCTGCTAAACTTTCCAAGGCGTTTGGAGCGATCACGATACAGCCGAGGTTTAACTCCAAGAGCAGACAGTTTTCGTCTGCGCTCTAATGAACTGCTATCAGCTTCACTATCTGATCCATTTCCAGCACCATTAGAATGACTTTTGTTTGCATTGCGAATAGTGATGATCTTGCCTTGTGTGCTGTCATGTGGTACAGAATAAATATTCTCCTCCTCTGTGGGACGTGGCTTTGCTACTGCATCCATGGGCTCAGCATAGTCAGATGGATCATAGCCAGCTTCAGGCCAGGTGACTGATGGCAACGATCGTCTGTTAGATCCATGTAGTGTCAATTCTGTGTATAAACTGCTGTTTGCGGTCTTGGGAATGTCAAAGGTAACATTGGGCTTTGGTCGCACCTGAGGTGGGACTTTGTTGTTAAGCTTGTTTTCCATATTTGTGATCTCAGAGATAAGGGAGAAGGACTCACCCTCCAAATCTGGGAGCTTGAAACCACCACGGGTCAAAGTGTCCTCATTCCTTGGGGTGGGATAAGGTGGGGAGGGCTCAATGTCATCCTCAGAGTCCAGTAAAGTGATACTTGGAGAGCCACATCGAGGTGAAGAAACATTCTCATTGGTGACATTCTCTGCCACGTTGTCATACATATGTGTTGCTTCTACAATAGTTTTTTTCTCCACTACCTCCTTAAAGAATGGCTGGAAATGGTCTATCCGATGCAAGCCTCCCACCACCCCACCAGGTCCACAGATCACAGAGCTAAAACGGGCATCAATTTCATGGGCCAGTTCCTCACCTTGGGCAAGCTGCTCACGGACTGCCTCAGAGTCTGCAAGTTCTGACTGGGTCTCTGCAACAGCAAGCAATTGCACTGGAATAATGTCCTGAACTTCACAAAGGAAGGCACAAAGGGTTTCCATGGACGCCTTTCGTTTGGCAGAGTACACTGCTATGTAACCATGCACTAATCTGCTTTTACGTAAGGAAAAAGATGAGTGGTAAGATAGAATAGCAAGATCAATGCTTAGCCTTTGGCCACCTATAGACAAATCCAACAAAACTGATGTTCCGCTGGATAGATTGGATAAGGGACGGCAGTGCTGGGGCAGCAAAAATGGTGAAAGAAGCTGGTCAACATCATAAGTATCTCCACACATCAGACACATTACAATTCGCAAGTCACCCTCTGTGCTTTGCTGAGAGTCTCTAAATCCTGCAAGTGCAGGCAGCAGGGGTGGGGAGCTACTGCCAAGACTAACTGAAGGTCTCCTTGTCTCCAACAGACCTCTGAGAATCTGGTTTAAGTGTTTTTCATTTATATTGCGACCATAGCCTACACCTGGGGAAGCAGGCTCTAAATAACTGCATTGAAATCTGCCAGACACTTGTTGTCCTTGTTGGATCAGGGTCTGTGCTGTTTCACCCCCAATGTCAGAAATTGATCCAACACCTCTTTTGGTGACCAACAAAAGAGACAAGGGAAGCTGAACTAGATTTGTCTCTCTTCGGCCTATGGTTGATTCTCGTAACTTCTCAATACTGTCAACAACATAGGATAAAGATTCTTTTGAGTTGTAGAGGCAGAGGCAGCCATGTGGGGCAAAAGTTGGGGTATGGAAGGAGTTCACTGGAAGGCGTACATTTCCCTCTATAGGTCGAAGAGTCAGCTCATAAGACCTTCCATCTAGCACGTACCGTTCATCATTAGTGCACAGTGCTCTGATCTCATTGGCTAACTCTCTTGCAAGTCCATCTTTGCCAAGAATTACAAGATTAATTCTATCTACCTTTCCCTCACCAAACTGTGATTTTGAGCTCCCATCAAAAGAATATCGGGTGGGATAACGAAGGGCTAAGTGTTGTTCAATTTTCCCATCCACACAATGAGGACTACTAGGACAAGTTTCTTTAGTAGGGTGGTAGACAAAATGGATATGTTTGAGCACCAGGGCATCTCTCTCAGCCTGAAGCTTTTGGAGGGCTTTGAACCGCTGCTCATCTCCAAGAACCTCTTGGATTGCACCCATTTTTTCTTTACTGGGCTTAGCATCAACTTCAAGCTCATAAAACAACTCAGAGTACTCCAGTAATAGTTCTTGAAAGTCCTCTTTGGCTTGGTCAGTAATAATCTTCTGGTACTTGTTATAGATTTCAATGTATTCCTGCTCCTCTAACCACTGATAAAACTCCTCATTCATGATGAAGCTACGAGCCTCCTCCCAGCGTTTGCCAGGTGTAACAAATGGCGAGCAGGTAAGTTTCTCTTTGAACTCCCATCGCATTTCTGCTCTCTTTCGTTCATTGTGCAGGTGTTCCAAGTGACTCTCATATATTCCCTCTGCCACAGGAGTTTCCAAAAGGTCCTGGGGAATCCGTTCATCCTCCATGTTGTCAATGTGTGGTGTAGTTTCCCATGGCGTGTCATCCAACACAACAAACCAGTGGGAGAATTCCCGCTTAGTTTCAAGAACTTTCTGTACTCCTGACCAGCTTAGGTGATCAATCTCATCCAGGTCTGGGACCAAAGAGTTTAGAGCCTGTGGGAGTGTGCTGAGATAAATTTTGCGCCGCTTTTCTATGTGCTCCTGCTTGAGTCTGTGTACATGTTGCTGGAATAATTTCTTTGCTTTGGAAGTACCCTCAAGGAAGACATAGTCTTTGTATTCAGGGGATGTTTGCATTCTACGGTTGGTGTTGGGCCATGTTTCATTATGGTTCTTCACAATGCGGCTTACCAACCACTCATAACGGTCCTTAGCAGTAGCTATCTGTTGACTTTGCTGCTTGAGCGCTTCAAAGTAAGGAATGATCTTGGGCTTGCCTCTACTCTTATCTATCAACTGCACCAAGGTAATGAATGCAAGGTCAACATTAACGTTAGAGCGTGCTGAGCTCTCAACAACCTGCAAATTCTTCTTGGTCAAGGCAAATGTGTGAGAGTCTTTAATGTACCGCTCAACCCCTTCATCACACTTAGTCAACACCAGTACGACTGGCTTCTTGGTCTTAGCTAGCTGGTTATATAGATTAGTCACAAACTTCATCTGGTCATCAAAATTTCGGTTCATACCCCTGCTCACATCCACACAGAGTAAGACTCCATCGACTAAAAGCTTGCCTTCGGGCATTTGTTTCTGCTCAAAGTCTTGCTCTAGTCCTAGTTGATCTGTGCAGAAATACATGAGCTTCTCAGCAGAGGCCAGCTTGGTGGAAGCTGCCCGCTTGATATAGGGCTGTAATGCAGTACTTCTATGTGGCTGGAACGTTTGGTCATCAATAAACTCTGTCTGTTCCACGACATGCATTCGGCACTCTGCACCCTCTTCCAACATTCGTACCGCCTCACCCCAAAAGAGAAAGTGGTCATTGTTTACCACTCTACCACCAAAGTCACTTGTGCTTAAAACAGATGTGTGGTCAAAGTAAAAATCATCAGCACTGGGGCGAACAAAGCGATTACAAAGGCAGGACTTGCCTACCCCACATTGCCCCTTTTCCTTTTCAGTCCCGGACAAACCTACCACAACAAGGTTGTAGGTTGGTGCCCGGGCATCTTGTTTTTTTGCCATCATCATCGTATAACAGCACTCATCTTGCCATTCCCAGAAGCTCCAGTTTGAAAGCTGCTGGGCTGATATTCCATCCAATCGATTTCTGGCCTGGCAAAATTATTTATTTTTAAAGATCCTGAAATGTCCTTTAGGGAATTTTTGTCATGTGGAGTCAGTGGGTCAAAATACACTTAATAATCAAATGTATTCTTTATATTTCTTATATTTATAATCATGTTAAATTTAAGTCCACAGTCATTTGGCCAGTTCCAATTCTGGCAGAGGTTTAGAAGTGGAAGAAGGGAATGGGATTTGAGGGTGGGGGACTGAAGTCCCTGTGGCTTTAGACAGGTGTGCTGCAGGTGGTATTATTCCAGCCCATCTCCTCACTTCAGGGACACTCTGACATAATGTAGATTTCAGGTTTGCCCAGCCTGGATCTGACCCTGGAAGAAATAAAGCAAACATTACAATTAGAATTTCTAATATAAAAGAAATGCTTTAAATAAAGCAATGTAAAATAATATTGAGACATCTTAGGATTAAAAATGTTTCACATTTAATCAACTACAAATATAAATTTGTAAGTTGAAATTTACTGCATTACTTTAAGGTCTGTATGACACAATCACAAAGAAGTGTGATTATTGTGGCACCATCAGTGCCCTGTATAATTTTATTTGCTGTAAATGTGCAAAGACATCAATACAAAAAATATAAGAGGCTTAATGACAAAGTAAAAGTAAAAAAAATAAATAAAATCTATTGATTCAACCCTATAAGGAATTACACTCTAATCCCTAAACATGTACGCGCACATACAGTTAGATGAAAGCTGAGATAAGCGTTTCAGAAATACAGTTTTAATTAGGCAACCAGGGAAACCCAAATGGCCCTTAATAGAAAGCACTGCACACTGGCTGCTATCCACAGTTTCAATAACATTTTTAAAATAATGTTGCAATAGAAACTCCATTAACATTTCAAACAGTTTCACACAAATTCTGAAACTGTTTCAAAAAAGAAAATGTATTATGTATTATGCATATTGATACTAAAGCAAATTAAGTAAAGGCATGTGGAAACCAAAGAAAGTACATATCCCACTAGAAAATAGAGATCACAGGAGCACTTAAACTTTTCTTGAAAACCTGAACCACAAAACCCTACTAAAAGCAAAAACATACAAAACAAGACAAGGCTACGGTTATAGAATACAATGAAAGAGCAAGCATCACACTCATGATGGTTCTCTCTCTCTCTCACTCACTCACTTACTCACTTTCAGCTTAAGGCTGCTTTATACTTCTGCATCGAGTGATCGCTGTCACCCACGCCACATGACTTGTGCATTTATACTTCTGGGTGCTGTTTGTGTTGCTCTGCAATTATACTTCCAAAATGCGCTTGACGCAGAAGTATAAATCTGCCTTTAGTCCCTGCTTTGCCATGGGTCACCACAGTGGAATGAACTGCTAATTACTCTGGAACATGTTTTAACAGCAGATGCCCTTTCAGTCACAACTAAACCAATACCAATATGCACCCAGAGGAAACCTATGTGAACACAAGGGGAACATGCAAATTCCACACAGAAAGGCATCATGGCCAGCCAGGACTCAAACCAGCAGGTTTCTTGCTGTAATTGCTACCCACTGAGCCACCGTGCAACCCCAACAGTTATCTTGTTATTTATTTAGGAAACACATTATAAAAACATATTTATACTACATGTCATATCACTGCTGTCTTTTTAGATGAAACAACGTCGTTGGGAGAAAATCAGCCATAGAGGATGTCATCTAGACAGAAAGAATATTTTGAGTCTATGAACCTCCGTCTCCCAGAACAGCAGTACAACCTGGGAGGCAAAGCTAGGTAAAATTGCTGACAACAGCACTTAAAGCACTACATCTAGCAATCACAAGCAACACATGACTGCAGTTGCAGATGTCACTGTCACAGTCTGGAACAAGTGTAATGATTTTGCTGTGAAAAATTTGTTCTGCAGAAATAGCTTCTGTGTTCTGGGCCAGCTTTCTTAAAACACCAAAACATGTACAAGCCTCATATCTGTAAAAAAAAAATGTATCAAAGTTTGAGCCTTGGCATGTTGTTCAATGCCAGATCAGTGATAAAACTAGTGAACTCTAGCACATACCACACTCTCAAACACATTTTCAGGTTTGCTGCAATACGGCTAGCCAGCATTCAATAGATATTTGCAACAGAGGAAACAGTGAGGTATGCTGGCTCACCGAGAGCAAAGGCCTGAAACGCCAAGAATGAATTTGTCATTCTACTCCCCCAGCATAGTAAAAGCAAAGCAGAGAGCCACTGAGCAATGTAGTTGTGTGGGTGTGGCAGCACAATGTTCGCTTAAACGCTGACAACCTCCCCTAACACAACAGCTCGGATACCATCTCCACTACAGTTACACTTCAAGTCCCCAATAATATAACACCATCAGACAATGTGACAGTTTATTAATTGATGAGAATGAAGTTTTAATGTTCTATAGTCCTTTATGGCCTATCGGAAGCATGATGGCTATTTTTGAGCTCATCAGAGATGGTTATCTGTTAGAAAGCCATGAGGGAGGGATTATATCATTCATATATCATGTGTCCAGATAGAGGGCAGTCCAGTAATTATGTAATTGTGCTCAAGAACAGGTAGTTGTTAGTGTCACCTATAATGGTTTCAATATTGAATACCACAAGACGTAACAATGTGTAAGAAAAATTTGTAATTTTAGCAGAGAAACACTTAAGAGCTCTCAAGGAAAAGAAAGTCATTAACAAATAACTATGACAGCTGCCTGGCCACAGATCTCAATGACCCACATGCCAATGACAGATACTCATACATATGCACCACCAGGTGGTGACTCCAGCTTCTGGGACCAAAAAGGAAACTAGTTCAGGGCATCCATTCTGTTACCTCACCAACATGGTAAATCATGCCACATTTTCTGGCTGTGGAAGACATTAGTAAAAATAAGGACGTGTTCATTATTCCTCAGCTCTGCAGGACCTGGCTCTCCGAAACACTCACTTTACTGCCAGCATAAGAACCACATCTGCTTGATCTGTCCCAGCTGTGTAATTCCATGTACTGCTCTGTCTTACCATGTTCAGCATGCTATTATTGGTTTGAACTGGATGAAATTTACAACAGCTAGAACGAGAGCCAAATCAGCTCCGATGAGCTAATGCAGCAACAAACAAATCCTAGACATCACAAACAAGCGACCAGATGGTAGTATGATTATATAAAATAAACTAATATAAAAAAATTGGGCTGCACAGATCACAGAGACCTAGATCCCAAGACCGATTACTCACTGAAGCTAAGCAGGGCTGAGCCTGGTCAGTACCTGGATGGGCGACCACATGGGCAAACTAGGTTGCTGTTGGAAGTGGTGTTAGTTAGGCCAGCAGGAGGCACTCAACCTGCGGTGTGTCTGAGTCCTAATGCCCCAGAAAAGTAAAGAGGATATACAGTGAGCGCCGTCTTTCGGATGAGATGTTAAACCAAGGTCCTGACTCTCTGGTCATTAAAAATCACATGGCACTTCTCGTTAAAAGTAGGGGTGTAACCTCTGTGTCCTGGCCGAATTCCCTTCATCGGCCCATCATGGCCTCCCAATCATCCCCATCCACAGAATTGGCTATCCACTACACCTATAGCTGGTGTGTGGTGAGAGCACTGGCGCCGCTGTTGTGTAGCTGCCAAGTGGATGCTGCACACTGGTGTGGAGAGAACGCCCTCATGATTGTTAAATGCTTTGGGTATGAGGCCATACACGATAAATGCACTATATAAATACACACTACATTACATTAGTTCCTAGTTCCTATCAATGTTGAATTCTAAACACTTGCTGTCAAACTGGTTTCCAATTGAGCAATAAACCCAATTTAAAATAGAAATTTAGTCTGGATTAAAAAAATTGAGCACTAAGATAAAACAGCTGATGGGCAAAATGAAAACAAAAATATCAAATGAGTTAAACTGCAATCTTGTAGACAAGCATAGCAAATTCACAAAAATTGGGAACCACTCTGCTTAAGATATGGTACAACAGACAATAAAAGCAGAAGTACCAGCATCTGCCAATCAAAGTGTAAACAATTACATCCATAACCATATTTGAAAATTTCACAGCATGATTATTCAAGCCAAAGCTAAGCTAGTAGAACCTCACCCTTTGAGTCAGGGCACACAGTCATTAATAGATGAGGATATGCCTGGACTTGTCCACATACATGGCCAATATAAAGAGTGGAGGGGACATGGTCTGGTTGGTGGGTGTAAGTAAGAACATCTGAAAGATGGACACTAACTAAACCAAACCCAGCATGATGTGGCTAAAGGGGCACAAAGTCCGCAATTGCTCCTAACTGTGGGTTGTCGTGAGAGGGGGCAGCTATAAGGGATCAGAGCATTCCGAAGCTTCATTAAGGGTGGTTTAGTCTTTTAAGGGACTGTCAAGGTTTGAACTCTACAACCCTTCTGAGCTCTAGGCTACTGTTAAAAAGACCACAATCCACCGGCCTTGGGCATGACCTGCACATAAGCTAACAATACAGTTAAAAAGTCAGGAGCCAAGTGGATCAGAGGGACAAACCATCTGAGTGATGTGCTGTGTTAAGCTTTGCAGAATTGTTTCTTTCTGATCTTAAGGTGTTGCATCAGATAAGGGCAGCCTGTTCAAAAAGAAGCAAAAAATCATTTGTGCAGTATGCTTTTTGCATTTTTTCCTACCAAGCCCCTTGACCAGATCTTTGATATGCAAGCACGCCTAAGAATATATA
>CAIGQW010056847.1:1976322-1995304 GCA_903798125.1 Danio choprae | reverse complement strand
ATATATATATATATATATATGTTGGATGAAGCCAGAAACACAGCTCAAGCATAAAAACAGCTGACATTCAGAGTTAACACTGTTTGCCCAGGCTGTGGATTAAAGTAGTGTTGTCACGATACTGGAATTTGATACAAATCAGTACTGAAATTTTAAAAAACATGAAGGACATCAGTTCACTGAACGAACTCACCGCTATTTACTGAGTGTAACAACAGATACAGGGATGATGGAGCGTTTTAAAGCTGCGAAGATCAGCTTGTCTGACTATAAGCTGACATGCGAGCAATCCACGGATGAATGGACTGATCTTCGCGGCTTTAAAACGCTCCAGTGTCCTTGTATCTGTTGCTTCACTCAGTAAACAGTGGTGAATTCGGTGAACTGATGACTTTTATGGCCAATCGCAGTCATTTCTGTTGAGCATTGTGAACACAATGGCAAATCAGCGATGTTTAAGAACGCGCTCAACAGTGCTCAAATGTAAGCAGGAAATGGACATTTTTTTTAATTTCAGTACTGATTGGTATCAAGTTCCAGTATTGTGACAACACTAGATTAAAGTTAATAATATTGTTAATAATGTTCAATATCTTACACAGGCTAAATCCTTTTGTTTTGTAGGATCTTAGTGTATCATCAGGAGCCACGGGGACTAATTTGGCTGGTATGAATGAGTTTATTTTTAATCTCAAAAATTGGTGACCATTGACTTGCATTACACAAATCACCAAAAATCACAGACTCAGCTAAAAACCTTCTTTAATGTTTTACTGAAAGGGAAAAAAAGTTCTTTAATGACCTAAGGGTGGGAAAAATAAACTGTAAAAGTTACATTTTTGTTAAACTATTCCTTTAAGACAACTCACAAAATGATGTAAAAAAAAAACAAAGAATAAAAAACAAAAAACACTGGTTGACTGTTTAAATCCCATCAGCTTCACATAATGGATCACTCCATCGCCATCACAATCAAACGAAAGAACAACAATGCAGCCACTCTGAATGAGTCTTAGGAAAGTAAAATGCAGCAGACAAAAGCAATTTTACGGACTATAATTAATACCAACAGAAATGAAAACTACAATTTGTTTCCTGTCAAACGACTGTGAAGAAGCCTGTCTAAACAGACAGTCACACACATAATCAGGCCAACAAGCTGTAAACATCCACTTACACACTCTCACAGATCAATCAGTCTTTTATACTCTCTTCAAAAGCAGCGAAGATTGAAAACGTTGCTAAACACCAGAAAATCAGAGATGTGAATTGTTTGGTATTGAAGATGTTGTTATTATCGAGAAAGTATTGCTAAGTGAAAATAATGTGCTGGTGATCGTCTTATTCTTAATGACATGCCACAGCACTAAAAATATGAGAAGCAATATTGGTCCAGCACTCAGTTTGTACGAAAAAGCATTCCTGGTATTTTATCTGTACTGAAACCGAAGTCCACTCAGCATAGAAAATGAGAGGCCATTCAGATGGCGTCCCACAGGGCCGGTGCCTTGGCAGTTTCTATTTCCAACCTGTCCTCATCAATGCCACGTTTCATAAAAGAATTATGGCAGACAGAGCTAGCCGTGATGACAATGCAAGGCAGGAGCAGAGTAAACACAGTTTAGTTTGACTGATGCTCGTCGCAAACATATTCCTCCAACCGTAGCAGCACTAATATGGTCGTAAGAGCAGATAGTCTACCCATCCATTTCCCCCACCCCTGATCTCTCTCCCAGTCCCTCTCGAGACCTGGACTCCATTAGAGCAATGCCTAGAGCAATGAGGAACAGAGCCTTTGCACGGACAACACTTCCTGCTTGGAGAAAGAGCCTAATGCTGCAGTGGAGAGAGCAAGTAAGAGTAGTTCAGGGATGAACAAAGGGGAATGAAGACATAAAATATTCAGCTAGAATGGTCAAGGAGGGGGAGAGACTTTATTCCTCATATCCAGAAAATAGAAGCTGAAGTATGTGTGTTGCTCTACTGCTAATAAAATGGGTGATCTGATAAGGCAGACTGACCAAAATGCCAAGAAATAAAATAAAATAAAAAATGTTATGAATAAGTCCTCTCCAAAGTAAATGTACTAGCTGCAATCTAATACTCACTGTGTTGGTTACACCAATAAATCCACAAGGTACATTTCATATTTAACTCATATAATGCCTAAATAATGGGTGGCCAATTCTCAGGGATACCATCCTGTTGAGTTGAGCTACAAACCTAATTAAACATGCCTGAACCAGCCAATGAAGGATTGACTTGAAAACAGTAGCCATGTGTGTTGAAGCAGTGTTGAAACAAAGTCTACAGGTAAGATGCTAGCCTTCCCAAATTTTTTCAAAGATTTCACACAATGATGCAAATACAAGTAGTATACAAAAAAAAAGATATAGTATAGGTACAGATTGTATTGTATTTCATCCAGAAGGAACCAGCATTTTGTGAGTGTGAATTTATGTGTATGCATAGTCAAAGCACACAAAAAGGATCGGATAGGGAAAGCTCTGGCTTTGTGTGGATGCTCACCAGCTTTGCATAGAGGCTCACCAGCACTGAACATTTTAGATGTATCCTTTATTGGACACACCCAGTTTAAAACCTCTTGTCTGAACTGAACCAGCTTGGTTGATGAACAAATATGACAGTTCACTCGTGTCAGTACTTGTTATTTGACCACCTCTGCTGTAACACAAATACAGACATGCCCATGATTCACACCATGTATATCAGAAATAGCCAGGCCACTGCTCTGAGATTAAAATAGCCCCGTGGCCAGCAAGGGTTTGCATGCAAAGCATGCTGGATTACTCTGGATTAATATAGCACTCTCTCCATCTTTATATTTCCAGGATAGCTGGCACTTCAGGCAAGATAAAATACAGTTAACCTCATGCACACACAAAAAGCAACTATCATAAGCATAAAGCCCTTGACCTAGATCTTAGCACTGCCTGGTTTCACTGTCAAAATCTATTACTGACTTGTTTAAGCAAAGCAAATATCATCCTCTAGGAATATCATTTAAAAAATAAAAAATGTATTTTTGTTTCAGAATTTTCCTTGTACTAGAAGCCTGTAGTGGAGAGGGCAAGCAGGGGATTTCTCATTGAAGCCAGATTGTGATCATAATCAATCTGTCGGAAAGCTTCCTCTCTCACTCTTGAAAAACACACACATGCTTTTCTCAGCCTGAAACTTGGAACAGAGGTCTGCTCAAGCAAGTGAGAAGGAAAAGTGAGGGTGTGTGTGTGTGTGTGTGTGTGTGTGTCAAAAAGGGAGGGTGGAAGAGCAAAAGCAAAATAACAAAACAGAGAAAAAAAGGGATCTGTTTAGAGGAAAAACTAGAGTGACGAGAAATAGTTGAGGTTAGCTGCTGTATCTCTTCTCTAACACCACAACTCTCTCACGATAAAGGCTCTAAATATTTCTCATCAGGGTGCCGTGCATGATGACAGCTATTAATTCCTCACACCAGCAGGCATGGTGGCAGGTTTGACAGCGATAGGGGCTCCCTCTATTCAGCCACACACCAACACAGTGGTCCAGGCCAACCTCTACAATCCACAGAATCTACTGCAGTCAATACCAAGACTGATGACCTTTATTCAACTCTACGCTTACGGAGTCACTCTTTAAACACGCTTTCACTCTTTCCTGTTCTTTCTACTTTCTGGAACAATTGACAACAGGCCAAAAAACACTCTGGCAAGACCACAGCTGGATGCTATAGCAGGTGTTTAATGATGGACAATATCATTGTGGTACTGTTTTTTTGTGTGTGTTGTCTTTTTTTGTGTGGCTCTCCTTAGAGATAATGAAGAGATAAATGAAACCTTTGTCTAAGACTGGTGGACAAGTGCCATTATAGTAAATAAAATAATTTAGAGTATCTAGGTTGCCACTTTGCTGTACAGTTCGTTACCAATTGTGCTGCTGTTTGTGTTTATTCTAACTCAACTGCTATATCCAACTGTATCACAAAGTGTTAATTTTTTTTTTCTAAATCAATTAAAACAAAAAGTAATCGGGTCACAAGTTGACAGCAATACATTGCAATTGACATCTCAAATCACCAGCTCTCAAATAAAATATAACATCCACCCATTTTTGTCATTTCTGGCAATGTGAATATCCCCTTAAGGCCAGGAGTGATCAGTCTGTAGATTCTTTATTAAACACAAACACCTAAACCAGCTAATCAAGCTCTTACTAGACTTCAGTGCTGAAGTTAAATGTGCAGGATGGTGTCCTTCCAAAAGTAGCAATGGATACCCCTGGACTAGGATTGTCAAAAGTGATGACTTCAGTATCAGTCTGTACTGAAATTTTAAAAAGGTGACAATACCAACATTTCCTGCTTGCATTTTGAGTGCTGTTCAGTAAATTCTTAAACATCTCTGATTGTCCATTGTGTTCAGATGCTCAACAGATACGACTGTGATTGGCTACAACGATCGTCACTTCACACTCTTTACAAAGTGCTTTACACAGATGAGGTAATGATGATAAATCTAATCACAGTCATATCCGTTGAGCATATGACAATAGCTCGGCAGTGTATAAGAACCTGCTCAAGAGTGCAGGTTAGCGACTGACATTTAAAAAAAATTCAATACCAATCAGTACTGAAGACGGTACTTTGACAACTCTAAGCTGGACAAGCATTAACAAACGATCAACGAAGGGACTTTTTAGAAGCTATTTTTAATAGCAACACTACATTACAGTCAGATGCTATGCATTCAAATGCTATAATGTGTACAGACACACCCTCAACACTCACATAAACAGGCAGATGTAAACGTACACAAGTTTTCCACACAAAGAGGCAATTATAATTACACAATGCCTCCTTCCTTTAGGGCCGAACACTCCCTTCCCAGCTGCCAATCTATTCCACCAACAGGAGAGATTTACAGACTAATTGGCCAGTTAATTGCGCTAAGGTACAGGTGTTGGGAGCTGGAGGTACAAAGAGTGTCGGCCAAGCCTTGAAAATCCTTAGTTCAGTTTCAAACCACAAACCAAACACAGATATTTTACTTAAGGTAAACTAGCTTTGTTTAAAGAAAGAACTATTTTTGTATAGACTAAATAAATGGTCCAGAGTTCAAAGAATTAACTTAACTAATGGATCCCCATAACATTTCCACAAGTTGTTACAGATTACACTATAAAAACTTAAAGAATTATTGAAACTGTCATTGTCATGTAGTTTGACAAATTCATAGAAAAAAAGGTCAATCTGCTAATTTCTTAAAGTCTTTAGACTTTATGACTTCTAACATTATAAGATATTAATTTCCATGACTCATCACTTTTCCAGGCCTGTAAACATCCTGATATTTCTGTGGGGGTTGTAACTGTGGGAACCCTGTGTGTTTATGCGCAATGATATATTTTAAGTGTTTAAAACAAGCATGTGTTATATGTAAATAGCATAACCTATGGGACACCAGCACAGAAGGGTTACTCTCTTTCAAACAGATGGTACTTGCACACATACGCTACACTTATAAATGTACCATCTGCTCTTGCAATGATAGAGCGTGTCAAAGTCTCTAACACACACATGTACGCGCACGCATATTTGATTATTAAGCAGTCTGGTCCCTTAAAATGAAACTACAACATTAAAATATACTTTTTTACATAGGCAAGAAATGCACTGTGGATTATGACACTAGTTAAAAGAAATAACAAGACCCACTGTGCGCATGCTTTGAGTGTGAAATCCTACATTTCTATGGTTACATTTACACAGTCAGTTTTTGGGATTTACAACTGTATTCAATCACAGATGTGTCTCATAAGTGCTTTTAGGAGCAAAGCAAAAAATATATATATCCGTTTGAATGAATAACTAATGTAGATTTTTTTTATGATAGTCATGAAAAGTGCATGTAACCATACTGACAGTCACTAAGTAATAAACATGGCAACTGGATAGCTGCAATCAAAATTGGAATTAATAAAGCAAGTAAAATTTGATCTCATCTCAGTTCGGGTTTATTTTTTGTGGTAAACATACTGTACCACAAATGCCAGCAGCTTTGGTGGGCAATAGAAACTGGACCAAAAAACTCTGGATGAAAGATTTGTGAAATATTTCTTTTAAAAAAAAATAGTGGATCAAAAAAAAATTCAAAAAAAATTGTCCTAAGGCAAGAATGAGTGTTATTTAATGGTTTTATGACAACTTTGATGAAAGGTTTTGAACCACTTTAAATGTTGACTACTGTATGTATGTATGTACATGTCCTTTCCCTGACTGGCTTGACCCTGTTAAAGCACACAATCAGCCTCATTTCCATGCCAGACTGTTAGTTTGTACTTCCTGTCAGTTCTGCTGATAACCCGACATAGAAGCTTCAATACTGTAATCTACATTTTAATGGCATTGTAATAAACCTATAAATTCCAACCCTGACACAACTGACATGAGCCAACAAGATAGAGAGAAAGAGAAAAGACCATACCAAAGAACAACAATGAACTGGCAGGGAGTTAACAGGGCTTGGTAGCAGCAGCGGTTCACTAATAGGGCATGTTCACTTTAAGAGTGTTGTAAAAGTCTCATATTTGCCCAGACATGCTGCTAGCTCCTGGAGCAGTAGAGGATGATGATGCACTTTCTCCTTCTGTTTAATTGCACTGTGGAAAACATGGGCCGGAAGTTCTTGACGAGAAAGAGAGGACAAGAACAAGGCATTCAGGACAACAAACAACTGAAAACAGATGATAAGGGTGCAAGTAAAAGGGAGAGAAGCAGAAAACAAATGCTAAGCAAGCACAAGACATCTGACTCGCTCTCTAGAGAGTGAGAACAAACTAGGAAAACACCTGAACTTGCCACCGTGTCAATTAGAGATAACTTTTTTTTAACTTGTTGCCACAGTAACTAGGCTCCTGCAGCACTGGCAGATGGCCGTGGACATTTTTTTCTGCCTGTTTCCTTCAAAGAGGGCAGCTTAAAAAAAAAAAAGACCAAAGAATCGAATACTTTCTGCCTTTTTTAGGGATTAGCTCACTCACAAATGAAAATTGTATCCCTATGTCATTCTCAGTTTTTCTATATGACTGGTTTTGTTCTGTAGAATGCAAAATGAACAGTACAGAAAAGAAAAAAATATATATACTGGTCACTCTTTTACATAAAATTACAAGGCTTATTAGTTCCAAATGAACTAATAATGTATGAGTAATTGCTTAGTTGCTATGTTCACGTCTGCAATAAAAGTAGATGAAACGCATATGCATTTTTTTATTGTATTGTGATATGGAATTCATGTATATGATTGGATGAGAGTTTACTACACAATTATTGGCTGAAACTTCGACTGAAAGAAAGAAAAAAACTGTTCAAAATGAAAGCCAAAAAAGGCTATGCTCTTTGAAGAGGAAAAACAACTTGAACGTCATTATCTTCTTCTCAGTCGCTTTAAATGTTGAGGCTGACATGTGTTTTCTCAAATCAAATACTCAAAAAAACGGTTAATTGTCAAAATAGAGATATCACACAAACAGGAGAGGGAGTACGTGTATGTGTTTTTCTTGCTCGGTCAGACTCGTCTCTGCCTTTGGCAGTTGTGAAAACAGCCCTAAGGCAGCCAGAGGTTGGAGGGTTTTGTGCTTGCTCGTCCATTTTAAATGGGCATTCAGACGGGGAATGCCATTAGCCCCATACCGCCTGCACTGACTCAGCCATGGGCAGTGGTAACCTCAGAGTCCTCAGAAGAGCAGCTGTCCAGCCTTGCTACTTACATGGAGAACCTGTCTGTTATACCTAAAAAAAACTAATTACTACTACAACTCAGTTTAGGTTTTCACTGTGTAATTTTTTTGCCAAACCAAACAGGATTGCAATGTGTTTGTTTAAGCCAGGGAGATCTCTCAGACATTTTCTCAGAACCATACTAAAATATTTACAGTCAATCAGATGAGCTAAAAGCACTGGTTCACTGGTAAACACTATGCAGATTTAAAGAATGTTTTACCCCAAAAAAAGGACGTAAAAAGTTGAACAGAACAAACCTATACCTTTTCAACTGCTACTTTTCTCCAAGAGTGCAATGTTAAAGCATGGAACCAAACCCAATTTGCCTGACAGGTTTAACTGCTTGGAAAAATAAATGTTTTTATGATGAACGTTATACTGCTTGATCAATATGAGAATAATTTTTACAATATCTTGAAATGTAGATGTAATCTATCAAAATTTTGGAGTAATGGAAAAACGGAAATGTCAAAAAACGAAATAAAAAAAAAAGATGAAGATGGAAGATTGGACTGATATGATCTGGAGTAAATTTATTGATTATCTCTTCCTTTAAATAGACCAAATCTCCATCTAGACCAAAAAGCTGCTTGTGAACACACTAAACAGACGGCAGATGACTGAAAAGAAAACATATGCTCTGCGCCTGCAAGAGAGGATGTATATTTCCACACCTGCAGGTGGCAATATCTGTATCACCATTCAAAGGGAAACCAGAACTTGTGCTGCACATATACAAACAAACAACCAGTGTTTACGCATCAATTTCCCAGTACTTCTTGCTCACCACAGAGGCATTCACTTGTGCAGTTATGTCTGATAATATGATAATCCATATAACTTGCAAATATTTTTACAAAAATGCAAAGATAGAGTGCTTCTTAAGGCTGAATTATACGTCTGTGTCGAGTGATCGGCGTAACCCATGGCACAGGCCTTGTGTGTAGCCGTGCATTTATTCTTCTGCGTTCTGTTTGTGTTGCTCTGCAATAACACTTCCGAAGTGCTAGATGGCAGTGTTTTTTTATGTTTCTCTGTGCAGAGTTTCTTCGTGGGTGCTTCGTTTACACCGGTAATACCTGTAATGCTAACTTACTGTACAAGTAGCTCAAACTCATTCAGAGGCTGGAACCGGCAGACATGCAACAACTTTAATCATAAGGTAAACTCAAAACAAAAAGTATCTATTTGGAGCTTTGGAGCAATGGGCTCGCTCCGCCCCTGTGGTTCTCGGCCCCACCCACACTGTTCATCACTACCAAGCTGACCAATCACAGAGCTTGTTCTACGCGTGGTCGCAATGTGCAGTTACATTTTTTTGAGAGGTGCGCATCAGGATCAGAGAGGGGTATGTGACTGCAAAGGCTTCACCGGACCATTCGCCTGCAATCGACGCAGAAGTATAAATCAGCCTTCAGTGTTTCCTCTTGACTTGCATTATTTGTTTAGTTTTGTCACTTCAGTTTTTGTTCTTGCACTTGCATTAATTTATAGCCAATAAGAGTGTTCTCTATCAATGATGGCCAATTCCACATAATGACTCTCGCAAACTCTCGCAGACGTGAGTCTGACAAGATTTAATGCGTGTAATATATGACAAACAAATGCTTACTAAAAGGGTGACGCAGCCCTAGCTTGATGTGTCCCAACCTCTAAAAATCTGCGCTGCGTGTTGTCGTGATGTGCAGTTACATTTTTTAAGAGCTGCGCGTCAGGATCGGCGTCAGCCAGAGTGAGGCTATGTGACTACACAAAGGCTACGCCAGAACATTCGCGTGCAATCGAGACAGAAGTATAAATCAGCCTTTAGTGTTCCCTCTTGACTTGCATTATTTGTTTAGATATGTCACTTCAGTTTTTGTTCTTGCACTTACACTGATTTATAGGCATTAAGAGTATTCTCTATCAACGATAGCCAATTCTACAAGACTCGGGCAAACTCCCGCAGACGTGAGCCTGACAAGAGGTGATGTGTCGAATACACCAAACAAACTTGCCTGACAGACACTTACCAAAAGTGCAACGCTTCCCAAGCTTGATGTGTCCCAACCTCTAAAAATCTGACTCAAAAGTATTTGTTCTTCACAACTTCTCTTAGCAAGCAGAGCCATGCTGGATGTCTCTTCAGTAGATGAGTCACAACCGCTGAAGTGTCTGCCTGACCGTCAGGTGTCAGAATTCAACACGAGATACTCTGCAGAAACTAAATCACCCCACCATCCCTCCGGAGATAATGGACTATCACCACCCGTTTCACCGCAGGGACATGGCCACATGTCTCCAATGTTCTGTTCCAGTCCCAAACAGCATGAAAGCAGTTGGAGGCAACTAGCTGTACGTGAGGAGGCCTCACACATTCACAGTGCAGTGGTACCCTCTGCCAACAGTGCAGCCAAGCAGAAGAATAAACAGCAGCTTGAAGGGCTATGGAGGCTAAAAGTGTTAGCGCAGGCTCCGCTGGCCAGATTGTGCAGAGACCTCAGAAGCATCTGTCAGACTAGTTCCACAAAAAAGACTCAAACACACGCATGTGTATGTTTGAAAGGCGAATTAAACCATTTAGCTTGGGTTAATCGGAGGGTGTTTAGAGGCCGTCCTGTTTGAATTTGGTCCTGATTTTCTCCTCTGCTTTCATCTCCACTCCCTCCAAATGTGCATTTTCACAACCTCATGACTGGCACAGGCTCTCACTGCCGCCACTTTTCCCAGGCCCTTTTTCAAGACTCGAGTACAACCACACCTCCTGCAACTTTTACAACCAATCTCCATTCAATGTGAAGCTGTGGCACTGTGACATCTGCTCTCTGCATGGAAAAACACCCGCTATTCTCACTACTTTGAGCTGTAGTGCACTGCAGAGTGAGCAATGGGCCTTAGCAAGAATCTCCTTTGTAGGCTGTGAGAATGGAACAAGTGGCTACAAGAGATTAAGGGACAACAAATAAAAAGCGTTTTTGGAACAGAAAAGTGTGTTCGTTGTGATCGGCCTCTTAACCAGCATTGGCTCTTTTTTCCTCTCCCTCAGCCCATCTGACATCAACTGACCAGCAAATATAATCTGTTGACTGATCATGCAAAGGTTTTTTGTTTTTTTTACCTTGGAGATTTATCCAACCACTACATAAGCATTTAACACAAGCTTTGACAACAGATGCAAAAAAAGGGGGAGGACGGCTTGACAGGTCTTAGATTTTCCTGCAAGATAGCGTAAATTACACGCAGGCAGGCATGCTGACCAAACGACCTTCAGCAGAATTAACTCATAATGCCCAGTACACAAGAGAGGACTTCGATAAAAATCTACTCTCAGACAGAGGGAGAGAGAAAGGAATAAACGAATTAGGCCAGATAACCCAGCGCTCCGACTGCACTTTGCAGGCAAACGCTATGCCTGAAAAGGCTGGTGAAAGTGAGCAGCGGAGCCCTAAGTGCACTTTCATCCATTATTGTGTCCAGCGGCACAAATGAGGAACTTTAGAGAAACGCCACAACAGTAATGTGAAGGTTAAAGGAAATGGACAAAACATACTCGCACAGAGAGGAATATCTCCGAACCGAATCTTTTCCATCTATAGCTGTAATAATGTACAGTTCAATATATGTAGAGTCAGAAATTGTTCTCCGTGGTTCAATTTTCTCATTTATGGTTTTTCAAGTACAGAAAAACCACGAGCTTGAGTCGGGCAACTACTTTGAGCTCAAGTTTTAAAAGAGCATCAGATCAATAAGTTACAACGACTGAAAAACTGAAAAAGACTGCAACAAGAAGTGAATGAAAGGCATTTTCTTTTATGAGGAAATGCTGTAATTACAAAATGCATTCACTACATTATTTATGCACCAGCTGAAACTATTTCTCTCAAAGCCTTGAGGGCCTTTTATGAAAAAAAGAATAACAAAATTATATACTGGGAGTGTGCAATATTGATAATGACCAATTATTGCAAGTCAGTCCATCTGACTTAGAGTTATTGATCCAAAATTATTAGTTGAAGTAAATGATGATTCAATCAAAACAAATTCCTTTTAGAGCAAAAAAAACAAATATGTATATGTATATATATTATATATATTTATATATATATTTTGTTAAAGCAATGAAACAAATAAAAAGACAATATTATGGTTAAAATATAACTTTGTTGTTTGTTGTAATTATTATGTAATTTTATTTTGTGTGCAATCACATCATCAGGCTGATATCTGAGAAAACAGCATAAAAAAAAATCATGTTGGTTGTGTCTGAAAACAGTTGAGAAAGAACTTACATGTGGATCAGTATATTAAATACATGATTTAGAGCAATGGTCTCAAACTCAATTCCTGGAGGGCTGCAGCTCTGCATAGTTTAGCTCCAAACACCTCCAACGCACACCTGCTTAATAGTCTCTAGTAGTCTTGAACTACCCTGATTAGCTGGATCAGCTGTGTTTGATTAGGGTTGGAGCAAAACTGTGCAGAGCTGCGGCCCTCCAGGAATCGAGTTCTGAGAACTATGATTTAGAGTCTCTTGAATAAGAATACAACAAACTATTAAATCAACACAGCTAGGCCCCGCCCCTTTAAATTGGAATCACTTAAATCGATGTTATGAATGTATCCTGGAAGAAAACTCATGTCTACAACTTGTGTTAGAAGGAGTTCAGAAACAATGAAATGGTCAAAATGTATATCACAATATATTTCTAAATCTTGGTCGATACAGTATAATTCCGATATTGATATACCATTTAAAAAGCCTAAGAAAAACTACTAAGAATAACCATTATATACAAAGTCTAAAAAAATGATTTGTATTAAACCTATAAAACCTCCTCCTAACAAACAATATAATATTTTAGAAATAAATGCAGTGCAATAGATTTATTTAGTCTTCATATGAACAAGACATGTGAAATAAATAAACAAAACTCACCCTTTCTTTACCTTTAAACTATAACAGACCGATGACTGAAAAAACAAATAAGCTGGATCAGCCAAGATAATGAAGTGAGCCGAACGAACGAAAGAACGAACGAACTAATAGCTGAATGAATGAATAAATGACAAGCAATAAAATAAACGTGCATGGACTTCTCTTTTGACACAGCTGGTGTTGGGGATGGTGCTGATGTTTCAGGAACTCATATGCTACCTCATCTTCTAACTGAAAAAGTAGGACTACAGACTACAGAACGCTGTTCCAATTGTTAATGACAAAAAAAGGAAGGGGTGTGAAAACAAGATATAGGGTTGAGTTAACCCTTTAACACTGAGAAATAGCTTGCTTTGATCTGTATTTTAAATAATAATGTTAATAATTACAATAATAGAAGACATAAATATACATTTGACCACCCCTATAACAGTTCAAACCATTGTGAATGCATAATCGCACCAAATAGTTAATGGGAGAAAACATTCATTCAACAGTCTGAAAGCTGCAAATCTACATCACCGATAGACATCGTAAGTGTTCACAAGACCATTTTGGGTGACCAAATGGGTGTTTGTTTCTACCTAAAAGCAAAGTCAAATTAGATGCATAGTTTGTATAGTTTGACCTACAGTAATGTCTGAAATAGCCAATCAGAGAATACTGTAGGTCAGAATACACTAAATATCCCACAAAACACTGAAAACTGAAATACATTTTATTAATAAATTAGATTAAATTATAAATTAAATTAAATAAAAACTTGATTCACTGAAGCACGCATTACAAACGAACATTACCGAAAAAGTACGACCCCCGATTGTCAATGTATAATTTGCACACTGGTTGAAAGCAGTCTATAAACAGTTGTTCAGTATATGTTCAGTATATGGGCTCAAATGTTCCAGTGAATGCTTTTATAGCCATAAACAACTACTGCTGAGCACTGGCTGGCTGCATGACTGTGTGTTTGTCCCCGATCTGTCGGACAGAGCTATAATTTATATCTGAATACCGGAAATGTCTTAAAAAATATCACTGTAACTGAATGAAATTTTTTTTATTGTGATATATACTGATATCAAATTATTGTCCAGCCCTTTGGAGGCACTTTTTAACTTTGAAGATTTTTTTATCATCAAACAGCAACATTATGCGTTAATGAGAACATTATTTCACACCAGGGCTGTACAACATATCGTTTAAGCATCGATATCGCAATGTGCGAATCCGCAATAGTCACATCGTAGGAATCTGCAATGTAGTCGGGATTATAGTTGACCAGACATTACAGTTAACAACATAGTAGAGTCATTTTAAAATTTAAACTTAGAGTGAAGGTTTGTTATTTGCACGTGTCTGTGACTGTGTAAGCATTTCAAGCGAATTTAAGCCATTTGGGCACAATAAATTAAACGTTTGTAGCTTAAAGATTTAGTGTACATTATATAATTATTTACTCAATGAAAACCATACAGTGCTATTGTTGTTATTATTATTATTATTATTATTATTATTATACAGTTATTATTTAATTTCTGTTTTTGAGTACTGTTTGACTACCCAGAAAATCATAAATCATTGTTTATTTGAATCTTTTCTCTGTTGTATTTAACTTTACTTGTCATTTTTAAAACTAGCTTATATTTTATTCAGATACTTTCCCCTACAGCAATCAATCGATCTAACATTATAAATTCTTTACAAGCTATTCAAGTCTTCTGGTGAAATTGCATTTATGTCGCAATATATATCGCAGTAAATGAAAGTATCGCAACGTCAGTTTTTCCAATATCGTACAGCTCTATTTCACACAACAATCAAACAAATATATATTTTTTAACTATTTAAATTTGCTGGAAAACAAACGCTATGTTTTTTTTTAACCATGTTTTAATACAATCAATTTTAACCTAACCACAAGAAATAATTAGTTTTACTCTTTCAATTACTACTACTACATCATCAAGTAACAGCGCATCTCTTCTCAACAACCTAAAGGTTTGACGCATCACTCCAATCCACAGTGCAAACTGTGTGGGATGAGTTACGCTCTGAGGTTTAATACTTCAGATTAAGGGCTTTGAAGAAATGAATGATGTCTGCATTTAGAAAGCACTGCTAAATCGGCCTCACTTGATATCTAGACATCTCTTTGAGCTAAATGCCCATATATCCCCTATGAGCTTGTCCAATTTATCCGCTCAAGCGCTCTATGAATATAGCAGCAGACCCCATCTTGATTAACAATTCTCCTCCTCCACATACTCTAATAAGCTTCTTTTTGCTTGTCAGGCGAAGTGTAATTGCTCTATTCAACATCACGCCATTTAAAAAAAAGCTTTGGTGGTCTGAAAAGACTTCCACAGGCTCCTGTCATAAAGCTACTGTAAAGAGGAAGGAGAGCTGACATTGGCTTTTCCGGCATGTTTACTTTCCTGTAGCAATGGGTACAAGGACATATGGTTTTATACAGGTTTACAATCTTGAATGTCTCGTCTGTCATTTATATTTCTGCTTTGTAGTTAAAATCCTTGATTGGGTTTTATTGAAGAACAACGTCTGTGATAAAACGGGCAAATAAAAGGAAACAGACAGAAGACATTAACCCTAAACCTACACGGCCGCCTCCAGAGGAGACTTTTGATGTGTCGCTCTAAAAACAACATTACAACATCTTATCCTGCCTTTTAAGAGAGCTTTTTTAGTCTAAATTCATACATCATATCATCATATAAACAACAAGTTTCACAGTTTCGGTATGTTAAAAATAGTGAGCACATTTTCATTTTTGGGTGAACAGTCCCTTTAATAACAGAACTTAAATATGACCTCAAATGAGATTTATTTATTTTTTAGCAAAACAGCAGCAGTTCTGCATGACTAAGCAGATTCCCGTTACAGATCCCTGCGCTGCTCAGACAGACTCGGTTGACCCCATGAACACACCCTATTACTCAGCTAATTATGTGAGACAGACAACAGCATCCACCGAAATAGTCCTCTTACACATCCGCCAATCAGCCATCATTATCAGAGTTGTGCAGTGTCTGTGGTTTAGTTTAGCAGAGATGTAAGGAAAACCTCAGGGGCTTCTCCAGTTTCATACGGCTGATCCCGTTTTACCACACAAACTTAGATGCGCATGTATATACCTGCTCCTATTTCACCAGCAGGCCGGTTGTTGGCATGCATCAGGCTTAAACTACACGTCAACAAGTCTGACCAATATGGATTTTTTTTTTGAGTCACTATATCAGTTACAATGTTAACGTGACAGACTGGTGTTTAAGTTAAATGATAAGCCTTTCCAATGGTGAGCTATACACCTAAATATACCATATTCTGTACCATTACTCTTTAATAACTGCACATTTAGATTAAATTTGACATTATTCACTAGATTTGACATCTATAAAACTGTTACTCCTACATTTCCGATTACCCAAGCTGCATTTATATGAAAAACGTATGGAAAATATGCATTGTGAAATAACAGAATTAAAAAATAACTTATTTGTTTTAAAATGTAAAATAATTGTGTGCTGTAAAAGTGGGATTTTAAGCATGATTAATCTAGCATGATTGTTCAGAAATCGCAATAGGGTGATTTAGAGCTGTTATAACAACTGTGTTGTTATGAATCAATCGTAATTTCCGTTTTCTTTATCATTTGAATTTGTTTTAGAAAATTAAAGCTGAAAGTGGGATGTTTATATAGTTTGGATCCATTTTCTATTTTAATTTAGATTTTTAAGTTACACTGCATGAAAATGTGAAATAATTTCTTGTTTCAAAAATAAACAATAAAAATAACTAATAATAAATTACATAATAATAATAAAATAAATAATAATAATAATAAACGATTAAATAATATGGGCCTCACAGTGGCGCAGTGGGTAGCACGTTCGCCTCACAGCAAGAAGGTCGCTGATCGCTGGTTCGAGCCTCGGCTGGGTCAGTTGGCCTTTCTGTGTGGAGTTTGCATGTTCTCCCTGTGTTGGCGTGGGTTTCCTCCGGGTGCTCCGGTTTCCCCCACAAGTCCAAAGACATGCGGTATAGGTGAATTGGGTAAGCTAAATTGTCCGTAGTGTATGAGTGTGAATGGGTGTGTGTGGATGTTTCCCAGGGATGGGTTGCAGCTGGAAGGGCATCCGCTGCGTGAAACATGTGCTGGATAAGTTGGCGGTTCATTCCGCTGTGGCGACCCCGGATTGATAAAGGGACTAAGCCGAAATGAAAATGAATGAATGAATGAATGAATGATTAAATAATATTAATTATTTAAATAATAATAATAATAATAATAATAATAATAATAATAATAATAAAATAATAATAATGTTTTTAATAATAAAAATAATTAATACCATGTTAAAAACCATATTAAGCACAACAAAACAAAAATAAATAAATAAAACTATTGAGAAAATGCTTTCATTATAACTGACAGAGGGAACGAAACAAACGTGTCTTGTCAGAATTACAGTCATCATCATGCTATGACTCTGAGCTGATCATGTCCTCGGACTCAGAAATTATTAGTTTCTATGGCAACGCTCATAACACCAAACGGATCTATCTGCAGCTTTGTTATTGACCACCGCAAAGCACTTCATCTTTACATTAATAACATAATATAATTCTCACCATAGACACAAATGACTTCAACACTTATAATCACCTTAATTCCACTCTTCAACATTCAAACCATTTTTTTCTTTCCAAATTCAACAAGTGAAATAAGCTTTCAGCAACTACTTACAGTTAAAGTCAGAATTAATACACCCCCTGCATATTTTTCTCCAATTTCTGTTTAACAGAAAGATTTTTTCAACACATTTCTAAACATAATAGTTTTAATAACTAACTTCTAATAACTTTGCCATGATGACAGTACATAATATTTTACTAGATACTTTTCAAGATACTAGTATTAAGCTTAAAGTGACATTTAAAGGCTTAACTAGGTTAATTAGGGGCAAGTTAGGGTAATTATGCAAGTCATTGTATAAAAATGGTTTGTTCTCCAGTGGTCCGTAACCTTTTTATCAGCAAGGACTGGTCAACACTCGACAATTTTACCGCAGCCCTGGAGGGTGAGGGCGGTGTTGTACGTTTCTATGTGAACATCAACCATTTTCTCGGAGGATGACAAGCTGACAAACATTGCTGCAAATCTGATACAAGTGTTATTTATGGAGAAAATGAAAAACACTGCAGTGTTTGGGTGTTTTGTGTTTGTCTGAGGTAATTAGTCTACTGAAATATCTATATTTCATACAAAGTGTTACGTTGATTATCAGTTATTTTCATGTGACTCGTGGTGCGCTCACAGCATCCGCTTGCATGTCACTCCCAATATGTGCGCACAAACCGCGCACCTCCATCAGAAATAACAAACTTGCGCACGGAAAAGACGTGGGAACTCCAGCAGTTGATCTTCTTGCACAGACATGTTGGATTCTCCTGATTTGTTGACAAATGGGTTGCGGATCCATTCTTCAGTTTGTGGGTCCTTAACTGGGTCTTTTCCCTTTGCAATGAAACTTTCCAAAGTCTGCTTCTTACTCATTTTGCTAGCTTGTAGGTTAAATTTTGGCACTCAAGTGACTGAGATGTAACCAAGAGAATACGGTCATTTTTCGAAATAAAAGATTTTCCAAAATAAAAGATTGTTCAGACTCAGATGATAAATAAAACGGAAATAATTAATGATTTCTTGTGCGGCCTGGTACCAATTGATCAATGGAGCGGTACCGGTTTGCGGCTAGGGGATTGGGTACCACTGCTGTAGACAATCAAACATATATATTTCTTAAGGGGGCTAATAATAATGACCTTAAAATAATGACCTTAAAATAAAAATAAAAATAATTGTGACTTCAACTGCACATATTGCAAACGAGACAAGACAAACTAGTTAATGATTCATCCGAAGATGATCACAAAACTCCAAATGAAATATGGCTTGTGCATTAGAAACAACTGAGCGCTGGCATCTCAATGTTGTGTGAAGTTAGAAAAAGCGAGGAAAGCGGAGGAAGGAAAGAATTTCACAGGCAAATGAACATTTGGTCTTATCTGATCAAACGAATGTGGCTACAGGCGTTAGCGGCGGAAAAGACTGCTTTATCTAAACGCTCCTGCCCAGGCATAAACAAACAAAGACATGCTGAAGAAGAAACACACAAACACAACACACACCCAACATGCAGATCTGGGCATTGTGTGTGCGTGTGTGTGTGTGTGTGTGTGTGTGTGTGTGTGTGTGTGTGTGTGTG
>CAIGQW010056847.1:1928096-1976312 GCA_903798125.1 Danio choprae | reverse complement strand
GTGTGTGTGTGTGTGTGTGTGTGTGTGTGTGTGTGTGTGTGTGTGTGGTGCGGGCGCAACACGATGAGCACAAAAGAGCTAAAACCTGACTGAAGTGACAACACAGCCGCGCCATTTATCGGCCATGGCATGACTGTCTGACAGCACCTCCCTTCTAACACACACACATTAATGCTTTTCAATGCAGCTGTGTGTGTGAGTGAGAGGAAGTGAGCGGACACTGAATATTTGTTCATTTGCATGCAGGCACATGAACTAAGTGTCTCTGGTGAGGAAGATAAGGGCTTCTTTCTTTCAACGATGTATATGTGAGTGACAGAGGAAGAGAGGAGCAAGAGAGAGATGCATTTTGGGCCGCATTGCTGTAGGCAATCATTGGACGGGTGTGTGTGTGTGTGTGTGTGTGTGTGTGTGTGTGTGTGTGTGTGTATGTGTGTTAGGAACGAGAATGCACAAAGCGACTGCGACTGATGCAAACAAAAGCTAAGCAGCGCAAATATCAAAGCTGTGCTCGGCGGCGGCGGACTGACCAAAGCGAATGCAAGCCAAAGCTTTTTCTTGAAGAGCTCTCGTCACAGCTGAGCACAGCTTGAAATGAAATTGGACTTCTGTGACATTCTGTCTTTGTTTGATGGCTTTGAAACCATCTATACATTTAGAAAAGTTGATTAAATCATTCTTCATTCTTATATGGGCGTTTTTGCCTTTTTCTATTTTGAAGCATTTGTGTATAGAGGACCAGGAGTGCCAGTTCGAGATAAAATGAAGAATCAAATGATCAGTTTAATAACTGAAGCATTAAAATGTGTTTAAATAAATCACAATTTAAACGACCAAATAAATGGTCATTTAAATGTGCTTATTTAAATAGTTTTTAAATGTCATTTAATAAAGCAATAAAAACATTGCATTTAAAAATAACTTTTAAATGTATTAATAAATGGATAATTTTATAAATGTTTTTTTTTTTATTTGTGTTTTAAAACGCTGATTAATCAAACAATAAAAATGTATGTATTTAAATGCAGATTTTAAATAACGTTTTAAAAAGGCATTTGACAAATGCTTTTCTTTCTCTATTTGCCATTTGCTTTTCTTTTCCTATTGCTACATGCTTTTCTCGAGATGAAAATAAATCAAAGAGTTCAAAAATGCCATTGGACAGTCCGCACATGGGAGCAACCAATCCACTTTCGCCTCAAGTCGAGCTAAACCCTCTCTCACTTGTAAATGAAACACGCACTGTCATTGGACAGAGACCAAACCATTGCTCAAATTAGCGGGTGTCAAAATCTGTGAAGCGACTAAAATGTCAGAGCAACATGTTTGGAGACATTTTGTGGATGATTTATTAGCTATAACTGATTTCTGTGAAAGAAATTCTCATCTGGATTATCACTGTCTGTATAGAAAAGTTTTACAGTTGAGGGGTGGTGTTACTACGGGCAGACGAGTTCATTTAAATTGTGATTTATGTATATACATCTTTATGCTTCAATTATTACATCGATAATTTGATTCTCCATTTTATGTCTAACCGGCACTCCTGGTCTATATTTGTGAGCATTTTGGCGGTTAATGCAAACGGCATATATTTTGTCAAATTGTATTTTGATTGAAATTTCATTTCATTTCAAGAATCTATTATATCCAATATTGTAAAAAATATTATCAATATTGTGATTTATGTTTTTTTAATATTATTTATTTATGCTTTTTAATTGCATCATGGGACCTTGACCTTTCCTCCAACAACTTTTGATGTTGAAAAGTTTGAAAAATTTACTTTTATTGACATTTTTAATAGTTTGATGTGTTCAAAATACAAAAAGCTGGTAATAAACTGCCAGTATTTTTTTGTTATTTTATAGACTTAATGTTCTATATATTTCTTGTTATACAATACATTGTTTCGAATTACTAAACTTTAGCTATAGTCACTTTGATAAAATGCACAGTTGAACTTTCATCATCAAAAGTCAACAGAGCAGGGATTCACATCCCATAATACAATTCACAACCATAAACAGAAAAAAACTGTAAGATTCCATTAATTCTAATGCCATTTAAGCAAAAGGCAAGGCCGTGAAATATATGTATATATATTTTTTTCAGATTTGACCTGTGTAACTTTAACTAAACTGCCACACAAAGGTTCACCAAATTAACCTTTGGGTTTTAATATGCTACGCTAATTGCGTGGTTTGTATTCTGTGATATAACATGACTTATTTTTTGCTAATCAAAATATTTTTTCTATTAGCATAATGGTTATGCTAATGTAGGAGATTAAGTTTGCTAATCTTGCTAACTGAAAGCCAACTGAAAACACAAAGGGCAAGTATTTAAATTGGCTATTCAGCTTTTATGTTTCAGCTAATTAAATGTACCTTTGCTAAAAAAGCTAATGCATAAAACCTTACCAAATTGAGAAGGGAAAATGTTTAATTTGATAGTTTTAGATTAATATAGTTTTGCAATAATGTATATAATTTTTGAAATACTGTTCTAGCTAACCAAATGAGATTTTAAGTCTATTACCGTTACACTAAAGCTGTTAACTTGCTAACTGAAGTCCAAACCAAAACAGAAAGGCACTTATTTTTTTGGGCCATTTAGCTTTGAAAATTGAATACAGTATTTAGGTTTTATTTTAAAGCTAGAGGCAAAAGGCAAACATTTATATTGTAGCCAATCAAAGAAGCTTTTCTAAAACAGTTATGCTAATCTGTGAGCATATGATGTTAGCTTGCCAACCAAAAAGCAACTTAGAACCAAAAGGGAGTCAGAGTTTGTCATTTAATGTGATATATAATCTAATCAAAAAGCTTTTCAGAAATGCCTAGCAGCTAAACCCAAGATTACCCAAAGGCTAACTGAAAACACAAAAGGCACAAATTTAATTTAACCATTTCACTTTGGCATTTTAATGTGATATATAATTATGTAGGTAATCAAAACAAGCTTGCTAACCGAAGGCCAACTAAAAACACAAAGCCAAATAAATGAATCATTTAGCTTTGGCATTATAATGCATTATGTAATGTTCTAGCTAAAAGGCAGGTAATTCTGTGCTAAATTATTAGGCTAAGCCTTTGCTTAAATGAAAGCCTACTCAAAAACGCAAAAGGAAACATGTAATAAGACCATTTAACTTTGGTAATCCAGCATAAAATGTCATTTTCCAGTGAAGCAGTTTTTTTGAAGCAGTTAACAATGCTGGGCCTAAATATGGCTAAGCTACTAGTAGAAGGTTAACTGAAACAAAATGTTTATAATGAGCTTTAGGTAAAGTGGAACCGTACCTACAGTGGTCTTATTTGTACCTAATGCTATGCTAAGCTAGTATGCTAAATACAACAAAGGGGAATATTTAATTTGTTAATTCTAGATTTGCTTCTATAATGTGCCCATAAAAACTCTTGGAATCCCCTTGGAGGAACAGTTCTTTAGAGTGGGATAGGATCTGGCATGACAACATAGCATATTAGCCATTTAAAACAAAAACTACTGCACGTCTGATTGCAAAGTTGATTGAGAAAACTGCAAAACAGCAAACGTCAAAGAGAGCTCAAGGGATCCTTCAGAAACTGTGCTAATGCATTATGCCTGACTTTTACGGTCATCCATAATAAAAATAGGGTACGATTTCTGCTGCCAAGTCTGCAGCTAGCGCCAACAGTCATTGAGCAGCAGGGACAAAATGGCAATTCATAGTATCGCTCTCAAAAACGGCAGCGCCATTCAGTTTCCGTGGGTGAGTCTCAGAGCAAGGGAGGATAGAGGGGAAGAGCTGACTGAGAGGCTGCGTTGATCTTGGCTTGGTTCAGGGAAGGTTCTGTGGGGCAAAAACAATCTAGACATGGTAAGTACAGCTTAGCAGAGCTAGCAGGATTTGTAGTGGTCTTTAAGTGAGTCCGGGTTAGGGACAGTAATCCAGAGGATGATGGGTTATGTTGAGGGAGGATTGAAAAAGAGGTAAAAGAGTTAGTGGTGCCTCTGTGCCAAGAAAAGGAAAAGACTACTTTTAGGTCTACAAATCCTAGGTAGTTCTGTTCCTTTCTAAAACAGCAAATGAATGCTGGTCAATGAACTGAATGTAGTTTAACATCCTAGAAAGTTATATATAATAGAAAGGTCTACAAATTTACGATTTTGTAAAGAAACATGAGCAAGCAATATCCATAAATTTGTGAATGTTGGGAATTCTAAGGCACCATTCACACATTTTACGGTTCTTTCAGTTTTTCTATGTGAACGTACACGGACAGAGTTGCCCAGTCTTGTTTCTAGATATCTATACTGTCAGAGATAAACGTATAAATGTTTCACTGGGGAAGTACCTTTTCAAAAGGTACATGTTTGCACCTCAATAGTGTCAATATTGGCAACTTAGAGTACAGTTTAGGTACACATTAGTATCTAAATTGTACATATTAGTAACTAAAATGTACAAAAGTCAACCTTTTGAATATGTACAAGCCCATTTTTGAGAATTTACCCACCTGAAGAGTTCTACTGTAACCCTACTGTAGCACACCTGTCTGCAATTATCAGGTGCTTGCTATCTTAATCAGCTTAATAAGTTTGTTCAAGGTTGAAGCAGAAAAGTAGATCTCTGGGAAGAAGATTAGGTACCCTAGTACTAGACAGACATTTTTGACAGTTATCCTCAAAGTGCACTTTTTTTTTACTGTCATTTGTTTGAAAACTTGTGTTTTATCCATTCCACTACCCTGTTCTCGCACAATTGCACACTGATGTGCTACACAGGGGGGTCTAATCCAGCTCTTGAAGGGTCAACATACTCCCAGAGTTTAACCCCAGCCTGTCCCAAAACACTTGCCCGGAAGTTTCTAGTTCAGTGGTTTCCAACTGTATAACTCTTATTTGACACAAAAAGTTCAGCTCTCTGTTAACAAGCTGATGATCTGAATCAGGTGTGCTAAAAAAGGAATACATACAAAATGTGCAGGACTGGAGTTGGAAACCACTGTTCTAGTGAATCTGAACATTAATTAAATGGTTACAGGTTTATTTAATTAAGAACTGAAGCTAAACTCTGCACGACTGGGGACTTCCAGGAACAGGATTGGACAACTTTGCTGTAGATTACCATAATTAACCATTGTACTAACTTCCTGTATAGCTTCTCGATCACTCCCTTCTAAAAATACAGTGCTAAAGTTAAGTCTATCGCCTCAATAACTTTGCACTGGTTTACGTAAACATGCTCTAAACAGACATGCTTAACTATTGAACCTAGGGCTGGGCCTATAAACTATATTATATTGAATCGCGATCAAATTTACGTCCATAACAATGATAAGCTCTGGGTTTTTTTTACTCTATATTGATCTAAGAGCGAATCACACAGCAGAAATATCCAACAATGGGAATCTAAAAGTGTGTTGATATTAGAGATATACCGAATTTTCAGCCAGCGAAAATTTATTGGATGAAAATATGCTATGCCATTTAATGGACCCTCTAATTTTTGTGGCTTCAGTCATTGTTGGAGTACTCAACAATTAAATTTGGAAGCATTAACAACTTGTATCGAAATATGTATCGTTATTGTTCAATTTAGTAATAATTATTGAGATTGCATTTTTGCAATATCGCCCAGCCCTAATTGCAACTTTCATAGCATCTCAAGGATGACATGCCTGCTAAGACAGGCAGCATCTATCTAGGATTTAGCACACTGTTTATAATCATGCCGCATTTTGTTTCATTTAGAGACCTGCAATAAGAATTGTGGTTATTCATAGTTTGCTCTACTGCATGTTTGATGATTAGATTAGACAACACAATCTCATGGTAACTGCTAACTTTTTGATTTAGTGGCTAATCTGTACAAATCTCATTTGTACATTTTAGAACGATTTGCTCATCCCACAAAGAGGGGTAGGGTTTGACGTCTCCTTTTAAAAATCTTACATTTTAATACATATGAATTTGTATGAAATCTACGAATTAGCCACTATTCTTATACTGTTATTAACTGCTGTCTTGAACTGAATGAAATATGTCCACTGTGCAATACTTGTGAGTTGCCTTAGCATGTGTGGCATGGAGCTGCACTTCTCGCCTGGGCAACCTTTAAAGCACAACACAATTTGAAAGATACACTTTGGTTTGACACATCTTTTACGGCATTTCATGAATGACAAGTCATACTAAAACTTGCCATTAAAGTTAAAACGTGTCTCCTTTGAACACCCCATAATTCTGCTCAAATATATTGAGCACACTCCCAATTCAGCTGTGCTAACATGAGATGAAAGTGCACTAGCATGGGAGCTGCCATGTTATACAAAGTTTGCTCTGAGAATTTGATCATATTGGTCAAGGCCACACGCACGCACGCAGGTAGGTCTAGCTAATACATATTAACCTGAGCAGGCGGTCAGAGGGGCAAGTAAACATGTTGTAATTCTGATTAAACAGGGCGGTCAGGGTCATGGACACTGCTGAGAGATGACTGGACTCTAATTGCGATAGAAAAAAACAGTTTGATACCAGTGCTTCAAAATCTGCACAGTAAATACAAACGGTAAGATTCCCGCAGCATGTAATCCCACAGTAATCTTGAGGAATTCTTCATAAGAATAAACATACATATCATTTATAAAGCTCCACAGCAGCATTTCCCAGTATTTGACCATCGATTAAACACTGTTTACACATTTAGTTTTTTTCAGAAACATGTTTCCTGCACACTTTTTGTTTTTGCTCTGAACCAACAGTCCTCTGTTTCTGGATGATATGGTTTCGGCCTTTGGAAACTAAGCTCATTCCTCAAGGCTTTGTGAGACAAGAGGTCACTTTCTCCAAGTTCTCTTTGAACCGCGACTCTTCCCAAGCTCGCAGCCCATTCAGCGGCCAAACAAAACAGCCCTGAGCGCTCTGGAGTCTAATCAACAACTTTCACCCAGCCATCACGCTTCCAGACTCCCTGCAGTTGGACAGACACAAAGAAACTTTGGGTAGGGAAGAGAGGAAACAGGTTGGAGAGACAGACAGACTTGCAAACAAAAGATTCAGGTGCGAAAGAGCACAGCAGAAAGAAGATAAAGAGAGCGAAACTGGTCATTTGAGGTTTCGGGAAAAGCAAGAAAGCAGCGGAAGTGTGAGAGAGAGAGAGAGAGAGAGAGAGAGAGAGAGAGAGAGAGAGAGAGCGAGAGGAGCCATTAATGTTAAGAGCTCATTTTAGCTTTAGCAAACACTTTGCTCAAGCGAGACCCTGATGTAACAAGCAAACGGACGACTGCAATTAACCAAGGCCACTTATGTTCTGAATTAAGGCATCATCTAACCTACAGCAGCCTATCGATTAAACAGCAGTACAATGCCTGCCTCATTGAACCACCCAAGGTTGCAATAACACAAGAACTTTGTGCGTCGCTGAGTGCGCAGACCATTACTTTGTCTTCGGCTTCTACTAATTTAGCCTTTGAAACTTGAGCGAGATAAACTTGATAACGGAGGAGATGGGAGATAATTAAACTTTGCCATGCAGGGTTTAACAGCACAAGGTAATTGCGGCGCATGTAATTATCTATTACTTATAAACGCAAGGCAGTGTGTAAATGATGAAGGGACAAGACAAATGTGTTGATGACTGTGACGAAACATTTTCATGCACATTTGTAACTAAAGTTGCAATTTAATCAGCAGTAAACCTCCAACACATTCTTTTAGATGGAGCAGCATTTACTACAGAGTCGTAGTTCTGTGTCAAGCTATGCAAAATAGTGTTCAAAATTGATTTATTCTGATTGTAATGCCATCGAGATGATCTTTCTGTGATAATGAAAGCTGTTTGTGTCACTTTTCAGTGAACTACAGCTCTCTGTAGTAAATACTGTAACCATTTAAAGTAAAATGTAAGAACAGAAATACCACATATTATATACCTTTTTTATTCCAAACTCACATCATAACTTCAGTCTAGTGTTTGATAAAGATCCTGCAAGATGATTCAGGAGTCGTGTGTCTATTAGTCATGTTGAATCAATGGAAGCTTGTTTATTCCGCAACCACTATGGGGATTTCCTTGGTTTCTTCTTTGTGGGTATTTGGAGTTTCTGCGCAAGAGCAACCTCTGGCCTTCAGAGGAGATTTCGTAGAACTCTGCTTCCCTAAGAAGATGTGCATGACAATCGCAGCTTGGCTTAGAGCATACTCTCACTAAGTACGGTTGCCTTGAACTGTGACGAAGCGTACTTGTCCTCTCTCCCCTTCAGCCTGCACTCACACTGAATTTTTTAACCTACAAAGCCAGAGCATGCTTACGTCATTGCTGTTCAGTTTAACAGGAAGAGAAATGCTCTAGCTCAGAAAAGTGGACATAGCCCTTTAAAATGACATCGTGTCATCAGTTTCGACCTCAGGTGCGCTTTGCACTCACACTACAAGCGTACCGTGCCAAAGCCCAACCAAACTGCGCTCTGGCATATCTCTTCCAACTGGGCCAGAACCGGCCAACTGAACTGCGCCTGGGCCCGATTCTGAGCACTCACATTTGTCAAACGAACCTAGAAACGCGCCCGGGTACGGTTCGGATAGGCTAGTGTGAGTAGGCCCTTAATCCATTAGCAATTTCATTTCAATGACATACCTGCATGAAGGTTTGCCAATTAAATAAGCACCAACGAGATGTGAACAGATCGCAAGAAATATCTGAATGAGATTGCGATTTTCGTAGTCATTCATATTTTAAAGCCAAAACAAATTCTTTACAAATACCCCTTAGATAATGTTATCCAAGTATGAGGCAATCGGCAGTACTATGACTTTCATTAGCAGGCACATATAAATAGGGGTGTTTAGAAAGGCCAATGAAGAGTCTGGATTTACACTGTAACACCTTCTAAGTGGTCTGGAGAGTATTTGATAGGCTAGGTGAATGATATTACCATCAGAGTGAGCATTCCAGAAGCACAAAAATCAGGGGTGGAACACACACACGAACGCATGCACACACGCAAGCACGCACACATGCCCTAGGTTATGCACATACAAGGCCACTGAACTGGCTCCAGGCTGCAGGAACTGAGGAATGTGGGTAAATTCAGGGGGGATGGTCAACTGCAGCTAACCAGAGCAATAGTGTGTCAGCAAAATAGAGAGAGAAAGCAATGAAAGTGGAAGAGTACGAACAGGGAAAGTAGGAATGAAAAGCACAATACGAAACCAAGAAGGGAATCTGGTGAAATAGATACAGGCCACAGTTCATGCAGGGGTCAAGAGAGAGAGAGAAAACATCTATTTAATGTACATGTAAGAGGGGATGTGAAACACCAGATATTGACTATTTTTTATTAGCAAATATTCAAAAGTTGAGGGAAACTAGAAAGCTAGAAAAGTCAGAAGGTCAGGCCTGAGCCAACATTTGTACTGCTATTGCTTCCATCCTGACAAAACTGATGATTAGGTATCATGTGAATAATGTTCAGAAACATATTTCTGCTTTAAACATTTTAGGTCACACTTTACAATAAGGTTTCATTGATGAAATGCATTTACTAATATGAACTAATAGTGGACAATACTTATACAGCATTTATTAATCATAGATCATTTTTTACTAATACATTATTAAAATGAAAACCCATGCTTGTTAACATTAGTTAACATGAACAATGACCAACTTTATTGTAAAGTGTTACCATATTATTTACTGCTTCTACTAATACTACTATTGCTATTACTGCTAATAACAGCACTATTATTTACAATATTTTTTGTTGTATTTAAATGTTACTACTACTAGTAATTGTATTATGAAGTGTTTAATTACACCAAGTGTACACCTCACTTGGAGAATAAAGTGTCATTAAAAGTTGAATAGAACGTTTTCATTCATCACCTCAGTTCCTATAGATCTACTCAGTCTTACTCACTTTTCTACATTTAGAACATTGCAATAGTTAAAATTTGTCTTCATCAGCAATCATTTTTTAATATGCATGCAAAAGCACCACCCTGCAGGGCTCTGGTGAAGTGTCTGGGAAAACATGGCCCTCTGCCCTGCCACTGCCATTCAGTCCTGCTCTGCCAATACCATCGAACAGCCGATGCATCCTAAAACAAGGAAAAATCACAGACCTCCTACAATCTTCTCTGAAACATGATGCTCGAAAACCTCCTAATTTTCAGCGCTTCACCCACATATCCTCCCATCCATCGCTTCCATCATCATCTGAATCCATGCAGCCAAACAGTGGGATGGGATTTGGACGCTTAACTTCATTAGCTACGCCTCAGTCTGGGGCCCGTAGATTATGACTAATTAATCAGCTTACCGTGGCTTAAACACCACTACACAGAAAGGAAGGGTCTTATCTGTCAACACGCTAAACAGATTTCACTCCCGTCATCTTTTCTTTGGTTGAAGCGTACGACACAAATTCCTCCGCTCCGTTTCCTTTGTTGGCCAAAGATTAGCCTGACGCACGCAAGCGGCTGCAACATGGGCGGCTGGAACGGACGCTGAAGTTTTGGCTGAACACGCGTGCCTGTGGGCCGGAGACGGGAGCCGTATTGTGTGCTGGAGCTCCGCTTCTATGCTATGATATGGTGCGTTAAGAAAGAAAGAGCAAGGAAACAAGCTGCTTGAAAGAGAGAAAAATAGCAACCTATGAAATCTGTTTTGCTTTTCACAAAATCCACTACTGTTTTTCATGATTCAACTGTAACGATATTTAAATTCTAATTCATTCATTAATTGTTCCTTCAGCTTAGTCTCTAGTTTAGAGGTCGCCACAGCAGAATGAATCGCCAACTACTCCAGCATATGTTTTAAACAGTGGATGCACTTCCAGCTCCAACCCAGTACTGGGAAACACCTATACACACTCATTCGAACACACACTCATACACTATGGCCAATTTAGTTTATTCAATTCACCTGTACTGCATGTCTTTGGACTGTGTAATAGTGTAACAGAAGTAAATAATACTTAAAAGGGATGTCTAAAGAATTAAATGTAATTACTCATAATAATTTTTTATAAAAGCTGTGCCTTATGATTTTTAAAATCAGAAATTCATAACAACTGACAATAATAGTGCTTTGTGAAATAAATGTTAATGTTTTCTGGATTCTGTTTTATTTAATGGTCAACTAATATATCACCAAGACCAACATAATAGCTGATTTGATGCACCGTTTAAAATGATCAATTTGGCAATGCGCTTTTATTTTGAAAGCCTATGGGACTTTTATATTGACCGCATGTCTCCAGTCCACATCTACATTAGTTAACAGTCTCTGTTTAACAATTTTGTTAAATTAATTAGCTAAATTACTGTTTGTCCTGTCAATATAGAACACATATCATCAACATAGAAATTTTTATATAAATGTTAAAATCAAAAATAGTACTATAGCATTCCCAAACTTTGTGAAGTTAAGGATTTAAATCTAACATTTCTTGAAAGCATACAGTTGGTATGTATACTATACACTACATATACTACATGTATTAGTATATATTTGCATGTAAACTACATAAATTGTATATGAAAACATTCTTTTTTTTTTTTATTTGGTTGGGAAAAACATTACAGTGCACTGTTGGTGAGTGTTTACTTTCTTTTCTGTAGAAAGTATCTTTACTCATATTTTCAATATTTGTGAACTTATAAAATCAAGCCATTTTTTAAATGTATTTGTAAAGAAGTAAATATGTCAAATAAATACATTTAAACTTGCAAAGAATTTGGCAGCCGTTAAATTAGATGACAAAAACAAAATAGGTCAAGCACTAGCATTTAAAGGTGACCTATTATGCCCCTTTTTACGAGATGTAAAATAAGTCTCTGAGTTTCTTAAAGTGAAGTTTCAGCTTAAAATATCTCAAAAAATAATGTTTGAAACTGCCCCTTTTAGGCTTTGATCCTAATTGTGCCATTTTGGTGACTGTCGCTTTAAACTCAAATGAGATTGTGCTCCCAGCCCTCTTTTCAAAAGAGGGCGGAGATAAAAATGCCTGTGTGTCAACATAGTGGCAGATTCAAACACAAGAGCAACGTCCTATGCTGATGAGGGAGAGGTCATCACTAATGGGCAGGGCTTTCCCCCTCTTATGATACGTACAAAGAGAAAATGTCAATATAAATGTTTCTGCAGACTGTTTATATAAAGAGTGCTTATAAAAAATACTGTTACTATTAGAAGCTGGTTATATTGAGAGACTGCTGCCACACAATGCATGATAGGTCCCCTTTAATACTAATTTAATTGAAACAAAAATGTGAGCAACTGCACAACATAGTCTTACTTTTCAAATAATAATTATAAAAACAGCACAAAAAGTGTCAATTCCATTTTCATGACTAATCTCCACAATATTTTCTCCATTTTTCCAAACTGTAAATCAAAGGTCCTGGCCCAGAGCGTGTGAGGCACGGCGCCATTTAAGATCAGTAAAAAAAAATGAAGATAACATACCAAAGACGTCACCAAGCACTAACGGTAACGCTAGACGAAGGTGGTATTTACACAACAACAGGTGAATTCAAAAGACCCCGAGGCCGAGCAGGTCTGTAATTACATCAATTAAATGGGAGGCAGTAAAAGGTGCACCTTGCGATGGCGGAGGCAGAAAAGCATGGCGTGTCGTAGTTTAACCCAGACACATAATCATGGCTGTTGTATGCCTGCGCTGATGTTTCTTAGTCATCGGGTTGGAGTCTTGTTTCTAGTGCTAAGTGAGATTCCTCAACCAGAGGCACGCAGAGACCCCCCTCCCCCCTCCATACCTACAGTGTTTTCAGGTAGGACAATAGCGGTTGACATCACCCAGCTCTGCTGAAACCAGGAGCAGCTACTTCCTGTCTACCGGTCTGTCCGGTTCATCCACAAAAATGAGAATCAGGCTTCCTACAGTATCAGTGTTTTCTCTGTTCTTCCCTAATCCGATCATTTTAAGCTATTTAATCTGACGAGGAACTATAGACCAAGCGAAAACTTGCGAGTCAAACGACAAGATTTAATATACTAAAGAAAAGGAAAATCTTCTTTAAAACACACATTAATTTTTTAATGGATTTGTATTTCTGATAGTTTTAGAGAGTTTTTTTCCAATGCTTTATAATAGTATTTAAATGCATTTATTATGCCATCATGAATATAACTCTCACTCAAGTTAGAAAACTTTATATTCCACTGTAAAATCCAATAAGTTAAGGTAACTCAAACCATTTGAGGAAACCGATTGCAACAAACCAATTTAAGTTCAAAAACTAATCCCAATGACTACTGTGAACTTAATCCATTTGAGTATACGAAACAATTTGAGCACAATAAAACCCAATAAATTTAGATAACTGAAACCAATTGAGTACTGTAAAACCCAATAAGTTAAGGCAACTCAAACTGAGGAAACTGACTGCTACAAACCATTTAAGTTCAAATACTAATCTAAATGAATACTGTGAACTTACTCCATTTCAGTTGTAGTAATGAGATATTTAAGTGATTAAGTAAGTGTTGATTGAGCATTAATGATGAACACCTGCTGTTAACAAGCAGAATTACTAAAGAGAAACACAAAACTATAGCTGACTTCAGTCACAGCCATAAAAGAAATAAAATCTCTCAACATCTCAGCAGAGGATCATTAAACAACTCCACAAACATGAAACTCATTAACTTCAATACTGAGTTCATAACTCTTTTCAAATGAGTAGAATTAACTTCTAGTAAATTTTGAGTTAACTACACTCATTTCATTTGATAAATTTGACTATTGGATTTTACAGTGTACTTTTAAATAATTATAAACAAACAAAACTTAAAACAATTTAATGTTACAAATAATCTCTAAAAACGATTAAACGTGAACTTTGTTTAAAATGACGATTATACAATGCATCATAATTATAAATATCTTCATAAAGCTTCATACAAAAAGGCTTCAAGTAAAGTATTACAAACTTTAAATGTAAAACTAAATGTCAAGAGGTGTAACTTTCTATTCACATTACACACATCCAGTATATACACATAAATGTTCCAAGAGTTTCAGAAAAAGAGTAAAACATCTGTTAAGTATGTTACTTTACCATATGCAGTTGGGGAAAAAATGAAGTTTCTTCCTACTTTTGTAATTAATCTACACTAAGCTATCTTGTATTACATTTTCAGCGTATGTTGTTCATGTTTTGATCACCTTTTTGATGTCAATTCCTGTTTTATAAATCCACAGGGGTTTGTTTCTCCATGTTGTTTGCACCACATGACTTTGCTGAACAATCATGTATACTAATCTTTTGATTATGACTTTATGATTATGATTTGTCATTATGATATTAGGATCTTCAAATCAACATTGGGCTCCTCAATGATGGGAAAACGATTACTTTGGACATAATAGTAATATGATTAGGATATGACCAAAGGGTTTAAGACAGGGGTTCTCAAACTCAGTCCTGGAGGGCCGGTGTCCTGCAGATTTGCCCCAACACACCTGCAAGGATGTTTCTAGAAAGCCTAGTAAGAGCTTGATTAGCTAGCCCAGGTGTGTCTGACTGGGGTTGGAGCTAAAATCTGCAGGACACCGGAGCTCCACGACCGAGATTGAGAACCCTTGGTTTAAGAAATGCATGTATGTATGTTTATATAAAGTCAATGCATATTTTTCCTGTGAATAAAAACACAAAAGAAACCAAAAACATTGTCAAAACATTCCATGTGACTTCACTGGTTCAACTGTAATCATACGAAGCTCAGATTCACTTTTGTGTGCCAAAAAGAAATGCAAAAATTATTCCACTTCCTCTTCCAATGTTGTCAAAGTAACATAGGCAAGGCAAGTTTATTTATATAGCACATTTCATACACAGTGGCAATTCAAAGTGCTTTACATAAACAGGAATAAAAGAGACAAGTATAAGAAAATTAAAACGAATAATAAAAGTGATTAAAATGTGTTAAAACAGGTTATAAAAAAAGAAAAGAAAGACAAAATAGTACAATCTGTCGGACGTAGCACAATGCTCATTCAGTAAAGGCACAGCTAAACAGATGTGTTTTCAGTCTTCATTTGAACGTGCCTAATGTTGGAGCACATCTGATCATTTCTGGAAGCTGATTCCAGCAGTGGGGAGCGTAGTAGCTGAAGGCAGATTCACCCTGCTTTGACTAAACTCTTGGAATTTCTAGTTTATATGATCCTAGGTTTGTATTCAGTGAGCATATCTGTAATGTATTGTGGTTCTAGGCCATTTAGTGATTATACGTACTACCATTAGAGTCAAAAGCCACAGCCAGATCACCCTGCAGCCCTGCAGCAGTACTTTTAGGGGTATAAACTGCTCCAATGCATTGGTTGTGCCCACATTCATGCACACATAAAATACAAAAGACAGATTTTGATTTACTGCACAGATAATCTCCAATCCCATAGTCTAGAAACTCAATACATTCTATTCTATTACAGTAGCAAAGCTCTCTGAATTCAGTCTAAATCAAATCAAATAACTAATCATTTGGAGTGCCTTGTGAACTATAGGTTATAAGGCATGCCGATGTATCTTTAAATAAATAAATCGCTTCGTTTCACCAACTCTCCCCATCAAAATCACAAGACCCCAGGACACTGCGAGAACACGCTTTTTGATGGAAGAGAAGAATAGACTGGAGAAAGCAAACAGGATCTGTAATGATTTGCACATTCATGCATCAGGGCTTATGCCAATTTGTCAGATCAGTGGACGGACGCTGAGCACAGTTCATCAACCTCTCTCCATACCAATGAAGGCAGAGCCCGGGGCCCTGAGCGAGACCCTCGTAGACACATACACTCGAGTCAACCTGTTCATCTGCAAAGCACAGCACTGACGACAACAACGGATCCAAACAGAAGAAGAGAGAGAGAGAACATCAGATAAGAGGGGATTTGTCCTACCCTGCAACAGTAATTTACCAAACCGATTCTCCTGAAGCCCATCAGTCCAGATCTGTGCGAGATTATTGGAGTTGGCAAGAGCCCAGCTTTAACACGGCCAATCACAAGCCGTCTTTCTGCACTGACTCCAGGCTAGCTCTTCTAATCAAACTTGAGCAAACACAGAGATTAAACCGAACACCATTATTCTCCTGTTTCCCTTCAGGAAAGCGTCAGACTGTTGAGTGAGTGTGTGATTTGAAGATCATGCCGTTTGTGATCGCTTGCGCTCGTAGCCTCTTCCTCTTTTTTTAAAAATGTTTTTATCCCGATTACGTTCTTTGGTTTGTTTGGTTTCCTTGTTCCACCCCGCAGGTAGTCAAGTACCCATAATGCCCATCAAAATGGTCTCTGCATGCAGAATTTCTGTCTCGCTGCATGCATGAGATTACCTCTTTTTTTTTTTTTTTAAAGCCCAGTCAATGTCAAACTGTTCCTGAGGCAAAAAGTCGCTCACTGACAAACAGATCTGGACATGTCATTTCAAAAAAAGAAACCAAAGGAGAAAACAACAACCAGAACACAGGCCTTTGGAAATAACCTCTAATAAAAGAAACTTGAATTGGACATTTGCAAGCACACAGCTTGCTGCCATGATGCTAGTCTGTGTTTTACAGTATGTGTAATTAGCATTTACTAAGTCTACTTACCTACAATAAACTGGTTATAGAAGGAAACTCTTAGGCTAAGCTGTATCTAGCGATTAGCTAGTTTATGATGAGTACATATTATTTACATGCGAAAACGGAGTGTAAAATAAAGTGCTAATGTGACATGTTTGCTATGCATGTTGCTAGCTGGTCATTGCTAAAACATAAAATGAGAACACTTTAGTTTAAGTAACAATTCAGAACCTTTACTACTGACTTATTACCTGCCTATTATTAATATATTAACTGTTTATTAGCACTTATAAAGTATGATTTTACATGCCCAATCCTACCCAAAACCTAAACCATTAGGTAAAGCACTTTGAATTACCATTGTGTATGAAATGTGCCATATAAATAAACTTGCCTTGACTAAATTCAACTACTACCTTACTAACTATTGATGAGCAGACAATTAGTAGTTTGAGCTAAAATTCTTAGTTAATGGTTTGTTAATAGTGTGAATTGTACATTAAAATACAGTGTGACCCATATAACTAACTATAACAATACTCATATTCATTCCCTTTGTTTTAACCATAAAATGCATGTTTTCAGCAAGCGCAAACTGTAAATTTCAGCACATTATTTCAGGACAGTAATTTCAGATTATAAACAATTACCATACTATGGGTAGGGTGTTATACAGGTATTATATTGTGTCATGATATGGATAATGCTATACAGTGGATATCGTTTTGTTCTTTTTATCTCTTGTATTAATGAAATATTTGATTCAATTTGATGTAACATTTAACGCATTTGATTAAGGTCTACCTCATGTTGCGATTAAAAAAAGACTTTCTAGGTCCTGCTTGTAATTTAACTAAGCTCTACTAAAATATGTTTGTTTTTTTTCTTTATCATATCACAATATAATATAAATATTGTCTGGACAGTGGAAAATATCATGATATGAATTTTAGCTCATATCTACCACCCCATACCAGATATGATTAGATTTTAAACAAATAATTTAGCTCCTTCCTACTTATGTCATTGATGTACATTGAGGTGTTTTGTATTCATTGTCTGTTAATTATTTCACATTTTGATCACGTCATTCATAATCTGCATTTTTTATTGAACGTTGGGTGACAACTTTGATAAACATTGTCAGAAATATATATTTTTTATTTCAACATTATATATGATATTAGTATTATAACATCCTGACATTTTTTCTTGTTCTGCAAATATTAATAAACATCTTGATTAAATTGGGAAATATCTCATATTATCAAATATGTGTAAGAACACGCATTTTGCCATTTGTGAGTAGTGCTGCTGGATTTACAACATGTTAATTCATCATTTTCTTTGGTAAACATTGTCAGAAATCTATTATGTTAATGAATTTTGCATTTATTTCATCAATATTTATGATATTAAGATTATAATCAGCCTGACATTTTTCCTATTTCTGCAAATATTGATAGACAACCTAATTAAATGGTGAAATATCTGATATTATGATTCTCAAATATGTGTAAGAACACGGATTTCGCTGTTTGTGATTAGTGCTGCTGGATTTACAACATGTTAATTAATCATTTTCTTTGGTAAACATTGTCAGATATTATTGTGTTCATGGATTTTTTTATTTAGTTTCATTATTATTTATGATATTAGGATTATATCACTCTGACATTTTTAAATAATATAAGTAAAAGAAAACGTTTCCATGTTTTATACACAAAATTAAAATGTCTTTCTCTCTCGGATATAAAGTTGAGGTCATAATTGTTTGCCCTCCTGTGATTTATATTAATTTATTTCAAATAAATTTCAAATATTTTCCAAATGATGTTTAACAGAGATATTTTACAGTATTTCTAAATAATATTTTTTTCTTCTAGAGAAAGTCTTATTTGTTTTATTTTGGCTAGAATAAAAGCAGTTTTTAAAACCATTTTAAGGTCAATATTATTAGCCCCCTTAAGCATTATTGTTTTCGATTCAGTTTTCGACAGAACAAACCACTGTTATACAATGACCTGCCTAGTTAACCTAACTTGCCTAGTTAACCTAATTAACCAAGTATAGCTTTTAAATGTCACTTTAAGCTGAATACTAGTATCTTGAAAAATATATAGTAAAATATTATGTACTGTCATCATGGCAAAGAAAAAATAAATCGGTTACTAAAACTACTGTTTATAAATGTGTTGAAAAAATCTTCTCTCCATTAAACAGAACCTGGTGAAAAAATATACAGGGGGGCTAATAATTCAGTAGGGCTAATAATTCTAACTTCAACTGTATATACCAAACAAAAAAAAACATGCCTCTCCTTTATCATATAGACTAATTTGAGAAATCATTCATGTCTGTACCACAAACACCGGCTGCAAGGCAAATTACGCTGTAAAAAAGGGAGCATTATGAAACTATGGGCAAAAGGAGCAGTGATGCTTGCCTTAGCAAACACCACCAATAACTGACAAAGCGGGGAGTAAAGCAGCTGTCAGGCATGACATCAGAGGGCGGTGATTTCCAGACTGAACTGGCATGACGGCTGCACTCCACATTCCAAAGGTCAAGGCATCGCAGCAAAGCCAAAGGTGCATTTTTCTAAGCTTTGCCCACACCGTAGGGAATGGTTAACAAACAAAAGCCCCACACTCCCTCTGGGCCCAGACAGGATCCCAAAGCAAAAACCGCACAGATCCTGTGTCTGTCTTTAAGCGGCGATCTGCGACAAAAGCAACAAACAAAAACCCAGGCACGTTTCCTCCTAAACTTATTTCTCCCAACAACTCCTTACTCACTGGGGGCCAGACGAGGGTTTCCTTCACCCCTGACCCATTAGAAAGAGAGAAAAGGGATGTATTGTCAACATGCATTTTTCCTTAGTATGACCAAGACACACCTCGCACAGGAATGACCAATGTGTTTGTCACAATGTCATCATGTCATTTGACTAAGAAAAGCATTACTCGTTGATGCTTTGATTATTTTTGGATGCTTTATATTTGCACACAAGCAAAGCTACACTGAAACAGGCTTTTGGATTTGGAGTAACATGTGGGAGCACATAATGATTATTTTTTTGAATGAACCGTTTTTGCTGCCACTTCTGAAATAAATGAACCAATGAATTTCATAAGTCGATTGGTTGGGTTAGCTTGTAACAGATACAACAGCATTATGCAATCTTATAAATGTTGAACATTTGCTTTATTCTTTTTATGTCATTTACTAAGTGCTTGACTATTTCTAATTGATTGCACTTACAAAGTAAAACCGTTTGTTTGATGAAGTACTAAAATTACCGAAATAAAAACAAATGAACCCTTTGACAAGTATTAAATACTCCCGCTGACTTCCCTGCTCAGAGTTTTTAATTTGACATTTAAGAATGGATGACTTTAAAAGTTTCCATTGCACTGCAGCAGGTTTAATCACATGACACCACAACAATGATGATTTTTGCATATCGTTTTTTTGTTTCTTTTTTGCCAAATATTGATACACATCCTACCTTGATAAGTGCCACCATGTTAGTCTGCACTGCAGGGGAGAAATGACTAGAGCTGCTGGATTTACAACGTGTTAATTCATAATTTTCTCCCAACATACATGAAAGTGGCTGTTTAAGTGGGAGAAGAACAGCATAAACTTTGTAGTAAACTAAATCTGATGTGAATTAAACACATTATCCGATTATGTTTAAAAACCATTATTATTGCCATGTCCATAGACATCAGACGTCATTTACAAACCAAAAATCACTCAAATAAATTATGTGTGCTGTTTGTTGCCAAACTACTTATTTAAAATTTGCTAAAACAACACAATTCTTGAAGGACAACTTCATTGTTTTATGCTTAATACCCTTAGATTTGTAAAAACTAATAAGTTAACTTAAATCCTTCATGTTGTCCAAATCCAACACAACACAAATTGCCCAACACAAATCACTTGTTTACAGTGATGTTAGGTTTCGCTTGTACTTGTGTGCATTTTAATGTCTGAAACCTAAAATAAACTTTACTCCTTAAAGGATTAAAGATATTATCAAATATTTTTAAAGAACGCTGTCGATGAACTTCGATTTACAGTTGTTTTTTCACCAAATAACCTATTTTCCAATGAGAATAGCACAATTTTGTCTCTGAAAAATGTACATTTTTCATTGAGTAAACTATGTCAATAGCTAAAAATGTAAATTTTCTATTTTGCATAAAGCAGAATTCGACTATCAAAACAGTCAATCTTTTAATGCGAACGGAAAAACAATGTGCTTAAAAGATTTTCTACTGGGAAAACGGTCACCAAAAAGTTTGATTGTCGACAAAAAGCAGACACAAAACAGAGGCCTGCTTCCTCCTAAACTGATTTCTCCCAACAGCTCCTCATACACCGAGGGCCAGATGAGGTTTTCTTTCACCCCTGACCTTTTGGAAAGAGAGAAAAGGAGGTTTGAATGTGCTTGCGCAAAAGTCTGCTCCATGGGAAGCCTCAGGAAACGCGAGATTATAATGTGTGTTTTTGAGTCTTCTCGAACATCCTTGTTTATTTGGCTTACACAGAGGCTAGCTACAAACGTAATGAGGAGAAATGCATGTTGACAACATGTCTCACATCGTGACTCATCCAATCTGGATCAGTTATGTCAACACACAAAGCAGGCGTCGCAGAGACCCGGCCCTAGTTTCTCAGTTCTCCGATCGAATGTGCAACTGTAGAAAAACAACAAGAGCTGGGCAGAACCGGACCAACTGCATTCCTCTGCTAACACGAGACAACGTACCTGCATTCCCCTGAAATTCACTATGCTGTTTTATGAAAAAACACAAACTATAATTCTTCATTCTTAGATAGCACCTCTTGACAACAGAATGAAGTTTTAAGAGCTCGACTAGTAGGTTTTTCTAAATAACTATAACCATGAGTTCTCAAGTATAATACAATAAGGAGAATCCTTTTAATTTATCACTTAAACCACCTCTCCATATGTTTCACATGGTTTTTCATTCCCCAAATATAAATAAAATAGCATATCAACTCTATATAAATAGCATGTACATAAATCTGCATAATAATACAGTATAATATACAGGGGGCCAAATAAAAAGTAGTACAATGTTTTCACTATGGCTGCACAGATTATCATTTCAGCATCGCTAATCGCAATGTGAGCATCCGTAATAATCCCATCGCAGGATCTGGAATATTGAGTCTAGGCCTGTCACAATAGTCAATATATCAAGTTATCGCACAACACATGGACATGACCTCAATCAGTTTTGGTGATGCAATATATATCGCTCATACATAAAAACCATTACATAAAAATCTGTTTGGTTACAATTATCATGCCATAAACTGTACCTTTAAAAACTCAAATAAACAAATATAAATATCTCGCTTGCTTTCTGAGCCTTGTCTAGCGAGTTCTTTCTTACACCCCTATGATTGGCGCTGTACATCGATGAGTGACACTGATAAACTCAGCGGCGATCACAGATGATCCATGATAGACACTGAGGAGAAAACTTGCTATGCAGACAAGCTCGTGTCTGGTTCCAGAAGTATCGCTGTAACAGCCGAGAGGAGAGGAAACTTTACCTCACGACAGCAGGTCAAACGTCCACAGCGAGAAAGAGAGAAATGGAGTTTACTTTTAGCTTCTCCATAACAGTGAAACTGGCTTCTGCTGTAAGTGTCAGTGAAAGACTGTCCAGCAAACACACATGCTGTGAAATTGTGCACAGTTTCTGCATTTTTAAGTAGTTGGATCGTTTTAAATACTCGCGCTCGCCTTCCTCGCCATAGTAAGCTACTACGACATAGCGCAAATGAGATAAATGACATCACTACGTAACCGGTTATGATTATTACTGAACCGATACTGAATTGTCTGCGTCTGCATCGTGGTGCACTGAATAAACAATTAATTTTGACATCCCTAATATTATGAGTGGCATAAAATGGTCTTAAAAGGATGATAATATTGTTTATTGCAATATATTTTGGTGCAATATATTGTACAACAAAAATCGTGATAGGCCTAGTTGAGTCTGAATTAACGGGGTCGCAGACTGACAATTCTCTAGGGGAAAAGCTCGGACCAGACGTGTGCTTTTACGACAGTTTGGTGGTCAACAAACACACTGGAATCTCAGCGAATACTTGCTTCACAGACATAAAAAATATATCCACATAAAGCTTGAAATCTGTACCTTTAAATTAACCAACTACACTTGAAAACAAAAGTTTTCTGGTATAATAATCTGTATGAAATGAACGAAGATAAGGTCCGTCCTGTCAAACACATGTCAAATGACAGCAAGTACTCAAACGCCCACAATCTTGTAAACAAAGAGTCGCTGTCATTTCTGGAGGAGATTTGCCATCAAGACCAATTTGTGAATTACTTCAGAAGAGCAGCGCAATCAGACGATCATTATCCAGAGTGTGATAATGTGTAGAATGGCCATAAATGAGGTTGATGTCGTGATCTCGTTCCTTTCGAGTGCGCATGCGCATTAGCTTGGGCACCCTGAAAATATGCAGATTTTGTTTGATTTGGACATTTAGAAGCAAAACTTATGAGACATTTGTTGTTTAATTTTATTGGTGGTTCCAAATATGTAATGTAATCGTAAGCTTGGCTAACAGTTTTGGAGAATTTGATGTTTCCCCATTCAGACAGAATGCCCGAGCATACTGCCTGAGAGGCGTTTCAAAGATGGCCACCGAGTGAAATGACTTGCCTTAAAGGTACTTTGGTTTAAAACCGTTGGGTACAACAAATTATGACTTTAAGGTATAACAAAGAGTAACTGTATTTAATTTTTTTACGATGAAGATTACAGTGTTATTTTACATTTGCACGGCAAAAAATGTTTTTCTTAATTAATTTTTGCATGATTTCTAGTCCAAATATTTAAATTTCAAACTGAAAACAATATTATTTTACTTACACCTTTGGCAGATTATTTTGCTTCTTTAAAGAAAAAAATACTTAATTATGAAAAACAAAAAAAATAATAATAATAATTTTACTTGTCTAGAAAACGTTTTTAAATTTAAGAACTTAGATATTTGGAAAAACATTTTTTGCACTGTGATTATTCAGTTGCTGTATCCGAGTACTGTTAGAATCGCCAGAAAAATGTTAATTCAAACCATCTGGTGAAATTTGATTAATATCGCAAAATATACTGCAAAAAAATTTAATATCGCAATATTATGTTTTTCGAATATCGTGCAGCCCTACTACACACTGAAAACAAATGAGTTTATTTTTTAAACCATCGATTTCAACTTTTTTTTTCTTTATAGCAAATATTTATAAAGAATAGTAATACATGACCTGACTTGCCTTAAGTTTCTTCATGTTTTCCTGTTTATCACTTTGATTTGACATTTAATCTGATTAATCAATTAATAATCTCTGCATAATCCTGGAGGGAATACCAATTTGTGAATCCTTTCTATTAAAGTATATTAAACAAAAAAAACTGACGCAGTTATTTTTACATTCTGGTTTATCGACACTCATTTCCATTCTAAACATTTTTTACATTTTGCTCACACACCACAGTCAACTCTCCAGATAAAGATAAATCCCAACCAACCAACAAGACCCTAAAAATTGCTTCAGGTTACATATAGATCCGCAAAAGGCGCAATAACTCTCCAGTCACACGTCCTAAAGTTAATAACTATTATTACAGTGGGAGTAAAGTTGAGAGTGCTCCTGACATTTGAAGTAATTGTTCTTCGAGGTCTAGTAGTCCCTGAAGCATAGGTCGTGACGTTCCTGCATGTCGCCTTGGATCCTGACAAGCCTTCTGCTTGACACCGAATACAATCACTTTTTTAAGCTACACTTGAAGCAATGGATCAAAATATCAGACCCCAAAGAGAAAACAAATCAACAAATCTGGACCGAAAAAAGCTACAAAACAGCGACTGATATAATGATATATGACAGATCTGGAGATAGATTCACAACATTTCTTCTTTGGAAAATTGAATTAATATTTTGTTTTACCAAAACATCTTAATAATGTTCTTCAATCAAATTCTTAAAAGTTCATAAAAAAATCATGACATAACCAGTTTTCTTTTGTGGAACGAGAAAATAGATTACTGCGTCTAACGCATGCAGGCGCAGAACATGCGCTTTCAAATACATCATGTGCAGCTTTTTGGTCCAGAGGCCAGCCAATGTGAGGTGACAACACAGTTGGTTTTCGTCTGCACTAGTTGCGTGGCGCCAGTTAGTTGGGCCCAGCCTTTAGGTGTTTGTGTTTCAGATAGAAATAACGTGAACTGTCAACGGGGAGAGAAAGCCAGAAAGGCCTCTTTAAGGTGACGTTTACACTAGTGCATTTTCATTTTAAAATGCATAAGTTGTGTTACGGTTACACCTAGCATCCACACTACTACGACATCTTCGCAAAATATGTGCATTCAGCTTGTATGGTCATGCATTTTAGGCTGTATACGCAGCCTATGCTTTCTGAAATGCAGTAAACAAAACGCCATTTGCATCCTAAAACACCAAAACAATGCACCAGTTTAAACAGCAACTAAGAGTCTTGCCTAGTAAATATTTTGTTTATATTAATTGTCATTCATGTCTAATTAGCTGAGTAGTGTACAATTTTCTGAGAGTAAATGGTATTTTGATGGATAATGTTGTTAAATGAGCACATCTCACTCACTTTACATTCAAATACTTCACTTGTATGTGGCTGCTATTGTAAATGAGGATAAGAAAGTTAAACAACTGAAATCTAGCGCAATAAACGTAGCTATAATTTTATTTTATTGAGAAGAAAAAAATGGGACAATTTTAAAAACGAGTTTGAGGGTTAGTTTACCCAAAAACTACATTTATATGATTTATTTTTTAATGATTATTCACGATCATGTTGTTTCATTCATCTTCAGAAAAACTAATTAAGATATTTTCAATTAAATAGATTGTAGACTGTAACAATTCTGTTGCACTGCTGACTCTTAATGTCCATATAAGAGTTCTGCCTGTAGTAAATGCATACATCCTGAAGACTGAACAAGAAAGAGCTTTTTGGCACACAAAAGTGTCATGAAGATTCATATTAGGACTGCACAATATATCGTTTTTGCATCCATATCGCAATGTGCACATCTGTAGTAGTCACATCACAGGATCTGCAATGTCAAATCAATATATAATTGACCAAGGGCCCCCTTTGAATGATTCCAAGTTTAACCATACACATTTCTGATTTATGTATTTTTTTTAATATTTTAATGCAATTTCGAACTTTAGAAAAAGATTAATTGTACTAATGTATATATGTATACGATAAAGACTACAGTGCTATTTTACATTGAATTATTGAATTTGCATATCCAAATATTGCTAGACTTCCGGAAAATTGTAAAACGCTGTATATTTTATTTCTCTATTGTATTTCTTTTTGTATTCAATGTTTGTGATTGATTTATTATATTGTTTTATAGATACACTTGCTTACAAAATCATCCCAATGTATCTAAAATCATGAATTCTTTCCAAAAAGACCTATTCATTTCATCTGGTGAAATTATACGCAATATAATCGTAGAAAAATAAACTATTGTAATGTCTGTTTTTTCTAATATCGTGCAGCCCTAATTCGTATGATTACAGTTGAACCACTGAAGACACCTAGAATACTTTGACAAAGTCTTTGGTTTATTTTCTGGCCTTCGAACATCTCAGGACTGTTGATGTCTATGCAAGCTCTCGAATTTAATCTAAAATATCTTAATTTGTGTTAAGAAAATGAACGACATGAGACGCGAGTAATTCATAGCAGATTTGACAAAACTTCAGAAAATTCTTCTCAGCAATGATCTTTTAAAGGTTTTAATCTCCAGCCAGATTGCGCTGATAGCCGTTTAACAACTGGAAGTGGAACTAAATAAACACGAATCTATTTCCTCTTGTGGTGAGCCATATGGAAGTGCTGAAATAAACCAAAAGGCACTTGACTGGCCGACTCGTCCGATCTCATCCATCTTCCCAGCCATGACGCGGCTCGTTTTAGAGCTCCTTTCCCGCTTGCTGGCGATAGCAGGGGCATCATTAGCTAAGTGAGACCAAGATGACAAGCCGTTGCAGAGGCGCTCGATAACACCAGGCCCAGCACCTTTAAGCAATGCAGCACTTACTCATGAGCGAGCGGCCGGCACTGTCGCCAGATAAGGGAAAGAGCAGGCCAGATAAAAACACTCCCAGATGGTTCGCCTATCGCATGATGTAAGGAGATGTGTTTGCCATTATGCAGCAAGACACACCTCACACAGGAATGGCCAGCGTGTTATCGTGACTCTGACACAATGTCATCGTTTCATTTGACTAAAATAAAATCTTTTTTGATGGCTGATCCTCTATATTTGTATACACAAGCGTTTAACAAGTAGAGTTACACTGTTTGGGTTTGGCATGATATAGCAGCATTTGGATGATATGCTTGAGTACATAATAGTAGAAAGAGTTTTTCTGTATTCCACTTCTGTAACAAATTAACCAATGAATTTCCCTTTTTATAAGTCAGTTGGTTTTGTTGGCTGTTAGGTTTGTAATGGATCTTCTGTTCTATATATTTGCTTTATTTGTTAAATGACATTTGCTGAGGGCCTGACTATTTAGTTAACTTCTAGTTTTACTAAAAAAAAAAAAAAAAACTGAACAAACTGAAATGTTAACATTAGCTATGTTTCCATCCAAAGATACGAATTAAATGTATGCGCAAAACTGGAATACCGCATAAAAGACGTGCAAATAAAGCACCATTTCCATCCAATGAGTCAAAGAGAACAAAATCGTCACTTCATGATTAACTGGCGGCAAATATCAAAAGTAAAAAGGGAATTTGCTGTGATAGGAGAAGCTGTGTGAATATTTTCTTTATTTAACAAATGACTTGTGCCTCAGAAGACAATGCTGACAAGCAATGAACGTGTGGTGGGGTTTGAAGGAGTGAGACGCGAAGCACAGGCACACTAGGCAATTCTGGAGGTAATTAATAATATAATAACACTAATACTAAAATAGTTTTAGAATGACCAAAACAACATTTCAGATGTTTTACAATGTAGTCAGCCTGCTGGTTTGTCCATTCATACACACATTTTTATCATCACATGATCTCTTATAACAAAATCACATGACTTTTTTAATGCGCATACTGGAATTTGTTCAGTAAGTGTTTCCATCGTAGTTTATATTTTTTTTTTCTTATCGAATAAAAGTTTATCCTATTTAGTTATTCGCATACATTTTTATGCGCATTTTCAAAATGTATGTGCATTTTGGCGTTTCCGTCAACCGTTTTTTAATGCGCATATTCAAAATGTGCATAAAAATAGGTGGATGGAAACATAGCTATTGTCAAATTAACTAGATAAACTTGTCAACCTCACTAATTGACTTTATATTTTGTTGCCAAAACATTCTCCAAAAAATATATTTCTTTCTATATAGAAAAGAGCTAAATGATTTCACCAAAAAAGGTCAGATTTCGATTGTGAATAGAGTAAAATTTCATCACCAAATAACATTTGGACATTTAGTAAGTTAATTTCCTATTGTGAACAAATCAGTCACCGAAAATGCTAAATGTTCTATCGCAATTGGAACAATACAAACAATTGTTTGCCCAAAAGGTCCATTTTTAAAACTATGAATAGAGCAATATTTTGTAGCTAAAAAGGTCCGCTCTCCAGGATTTTGTAGAGACATTATTTTCAATATTTATGGCGTAAAAAGACAGATTTTGTGACTGCTTTACTCAAATTGCATGGCATTTTTTGCTTTAATTGTTGTGTTTTGCTGTGAAAATACACATACATATTGTAAATGTTTTTCTATGAAATACACTTCAAATGACCAACTTGAAATCAATCAAAATCTGGTAGGAAAATCTTTCACTATTCCTGAATATTCACAAATCCTGTTGATTTTGACTGAAATATCTGACACAAAATCCACTGATAAACAACAAGGAAACAGTCAGTTTGTCATTTCAGTGGCTATTTTGTACAAATTCATATGAGGTTAGTAGTACAAAAAGTAACATTAAAAAAACAAAACAAAAGGCCTGGCACCAAAGGCCAGCCCTAAACTCAATGGGAGATAAGCAAATCCTACTAAATTGTATGAATGAGATGAAAAATTCACATGAATTAGTTACTAAATGAAAGTTATGAATTTCCGTGAGTAGGGATGCAACGATTAGCCGATTTCACTATTAACCGCACTCAAATTTGTCAAAGTTAATTAATCATAAAGGCTTCTCAACACCGCGTTTCTTCATAGAACAAAACTGCTGCACACTAAACAAATACACACGCACAATGGATTAACTATGGCTGAGGCTATTAACTAAGGTCCATTCATATATTGCGTCTTTTGCACATACAAGTTTGTTATTTCCAATGGAGGCACACGATTTGTTCACGCATATTGGGAGCGACGCACACATGGCACAATGCACTCGTGCTTTCCAGGCGCACCTAGTTAAACGCATCGCGAGTCACATGACAAGAACTGACAGATCAGCTTCATACTTTGTATGGAATATACACCTCTCTACTCTGGTCCAAAAATGAAAATACCAAACATGTTTGCAATAAAGTTGATCAAAAGTTCCTTTTAGACAGAGGTTCAGCAGCCTTTGACTACATTTATTCTCTTTAAAAAGGAAATACTTACATTTACAAGATTGAATACTTACAATAGATTTACATTAGACAATTTGTTTTATTTATTTCTTAATTTAATTAATTTATTCATTGTTCTGTCATTTATTTTCAGTGTAAAAATGTTCACTTGTTTTTAAGTCCAAAGAGAAACGGACTATTGTTTGTTTTTTATTATTATTACTAAGCAGCAACAAATGACACTTTAAAATATAAGAAGTTTTCATGTGATTTTCTAAACTAGTACTGTTTTGAAATGAATGAATGCATAATAATCGTGATAACCGTGATTATTCCTTAGACTACAATCGTACACCTAAAATCTATAATCGTTGCATCCCTAGCCGTGAGACAGCATTGGATCAACTGTAAATTTGACCACACCTCAAATTGATATGTGCAACAGATGTGCATATTTTTCAGTCTGTGTTTGCTTTTTCCGGCAATAATCCCATTCAAACACTGTCTGCCTCTGAGGTCATTCTGAGACGGCCAGTTGCATCTCTCCACCCTTGCGGTGACTGAATTCGCTCAGTAAGCACTGGCCATTGTTAAAGGTCACCTCAGTGGTAACGAAGTTTCTGAGAGCAGACAGCCTCATCTAACAGCTTCTGACAAGGTGCTGGCCTTCCGGCACCCTGAGCGCCTGCTGGAGTTTAAGCACAGACGTAAAGACACGGGAAGACAGGAGTGAGATTAGAGAGCCAGCGCAAGAACTCATGATAGCATCATGCCTTCACTCGTTCGCACATTTGGGCATTTTCAGACCCCCTTCTCTCATGACTGCTCATCTTCCCGTGATTAAACCTGCCATATCTAATTATACCTTACACTGGAACAACTCTCTCTCTCTCCATTTCTGCCTGGCAGGTGGAAACGCAAGTCACAACTGAAGTGATTTTAAACCGTAAATGCAACACTATTTCTTTTTCTTCTGATGAAGTCATAAACTCTGCTTGCACAAATTCATGATGATCAATGGAGTACTGTTTAATGACAAAGATAAATCACTTTACTTCTGTTCAGAAGTGTGCTTGTTTAAATGCCTTAGCTCTTAAATAGACGGTATGATCTTAATCGTTATGACCAAAAAATACATATTTTCAAGATAAAAACAGAAGGTTTGGGGTTTGTTAGACTTGTTTTTTGCTCTTCAAGTCTTTTATTCAGACCAAAGGTCTGTAAATGTGTTAAGAAATACAGTAAAACTAAAAAAAGTTGTATTATGAAATGTTGTTACAACTTGGAACAACCGTTTTCTATCTGAATATATTTTAAAATCTAATTTATGCCTCTGGTGCAAAACTTTCTGCAACATTACTATAGTGTTCTGTTTCATGTGATCCTTCAGAAATCATTTACATTTGCAATCAATTTTGTGATCTTTCTTATAAAAACCAAAAAATTTGTTTAAGAGAACAATTGAACTGTTTAACAGTATAAATGTTTGACATTTCACAATATGACCTATATTAGTCCAGTGGTAAGGTCAAATTATATATTTTAAAAGACGTACTGACCTTGATCACCTTGACATTTGTGATTTTATGCTCAACACAGAAGGGGTTTATGTGAGTAATGAATTCCTTTTTCTTTATATTTTGAATGAACTGACGAGCATCACATTACTGACCCATGAAATGGATGCCAAACGAAGCGCACATTCTTCATTGTGACAATCCGTTGACCAGTAGCAAATTGAATCCCAAGGAATGGAGGTATGTAATAATGTTGATCCCCCACAGAGAGGCCTGACATCCAGCTAAGCCCTTTCATTCGGCCTTCTCTCCTGGTTTTTTTTCCCCACTTACCCCCTACCAGGGGCATCTCTGGTGGACATCCTGCAGGAAATGGAGCACCGCTGAAGGAAAGAGGGGGAATCCCAACAATCGACAAAAACTGCAAGGGCAACTGCAGAGGAAATAGAGACTGAAAAGTGATAACAAAAAGAGGGAGAGCGAGGAAGAGAGAGAAAAAAAAAGGTTTTCTGTTGGAAATCACTTGCTGAGCTGTTTTCTTTCTGAGAATACCAACAGCAAACATTGGACAGACCAAAACATGTCATAAAGCAAAAACTGAGGTGAGTGGGAGGAGGCCGTGGCGGCAATCCACTAGTATTTCTCTTCCTTGGTGTGAAGAAAAACTACCAAGCACTCAAATACCCAAAGCCCAAAAACACAGACGCAAGGAGAAATAGCTCCAGTTTGGTGGGAGCCAGCCATGTCGGTGGGAGGTGAAATTCCTGAATGTTACAGAAAGTTCTTCCTGTGGGCCATCTTTGCTCGCTTCTCGGTTCGTCTCGCTCTGGCTTCCCAGATGCTCTGATGTGTAGGTAAAACGCTGAGTCACCGAGAGCTGCACTCAAGGCCACAAGAGTGGCTGGAGACCACAGAGAGACAGATTATTGACAGAATGTACATTGACGATCCACATGAGCCAATCCAGTTTCTGGGAACAGGCACCAGTGAAAGGGTGGAAAGACTGCATGTATTACACTACCAGAGCATTTTCCAAGAGCTTTTGTACACTTACTCTTAGCTTTTGATGCCTACATGAAGAAACTAAGGTCCTGTTTACATTATTGCATTTTAGTTTTAAAGAGCCCCTATTATGCATAAAAAAAAGTCATATTTTGGTTTTGGGGGTCTCCAACAAGAGTCTGATATGAATGCAAGGGCAAAAAACATTTCATTGTCTTATAATATGCATTTATTTTTACCTAATTATCCCAACGACTCCCATATGATTCGTTCAGCAATTAATTTTGTTCCCAAACCACTCCTTAGCACGATGCTAATCTGTGCTGATTGGTCTGATGACCCTGTCTGTTGTGATTGGTTGACTGTGTTTAGCATAAGACAGAGAGAAATTCCCAGCACAGCTAATCAACAAGTAGTCAGAGTACAGAGTGTATGTGTGAGCCTAATGCAGGAGTGCATTAAAGCAATGCAGTTTAACACCAGCATATTGCACTATTCTTAACCAGAAGTAAAAACAGTGACACACATTCAATATTAATCCACAGTGGCAAAAGATGAACTATTTTGAAACTTGACTGCGCACGTGTGTAGGAATAGCTGATGGTGGCCATAGCAACGACAAACAGCAGTAGATCGCGAGCTCACAAACGCATTTAAATCCATAAACAAAGCGGCACGCATCGCGTTTTCTATGTGGTTTTAGACACAATATGAGAATACAAAGAGTTAACCAGATGCAGTACAAGCGGTTACAAGTATCAAAACACAATTAAATACATAATTTGCAAGCTAGAGAAAACAAGGAGGCAACCATTTTAATCGCACTTACTTACACTTGTGAAATGGAGGAAGAAACTGGTCCATGAACTGTGTACTGTAAAGTTCCTGTCAAGCTCTGACAAAGTCCCATACATCAATAGTCTTTTCTGATCCTTCCTTTAATAAACAGCCGAATCCCCCGTTGTAAGGGTGCAGATTGCTGAAGCACTCATTAGAAAAATGACGGGAACACAGCACAAGGCAGCACAAGTATTTTTGCAAAAATAAACTTCAACCACTGACTCTTCACAGCCTCTTCACATGTAACACTAACTTTCCCTAACACTTCAGAGCACAGCGTCTTCTTGACATGATTCAACCAAGATCTGCTACAGTGTTTGTGGGCGGGGCCGGGGGTTTAAATTTTCCCAGGTCTGCGCGTGCAGCAAATGGGTGGGGCTTGAGTTCCATATCGATGTCACGCCGGCACGGCTAAAGACTCGTTACCACAGCGATTCATTCAAGCCACTATGAATCGACTCTTTTATAGATGAATCAATAGTTATAAACATGGTGCACGGTAAGTGTACTTTTTTTGCTTTTATTCTTGCCATAACAAAAAAATATATTTGTAGAGCAACGTGTTGCACACTAATAATTTAATAAACTATAATAGGTAGAACGGTCTGAGATATGAACAAAAGAAGTGATACATCAAAGTTTGATTTTAAAGAAATGTTGAATGGTTATTAAAAAAAATGTTAGAATCATTAAAATAATTTATTTAAATAATAAAAATAATTAGTTAAAAAATCTTGAATGATATGACGTAGGAAACCTCCTACTTCTATGTTTCTCCGTCTGATTTTAGTTGTTTTTTTGACCACCCCCTGTCATTTTAAAAACAAATATCTCAATGGCGAACGCATCAAGTATAAAAGCCTCGTCTGTTTCGTGACGTCAGTGGAGGTCTACGATGCGGCGCTAGGCTAAAGAATAAATCAGCCTTAACGTGACCATAATGCTACCAAAAGATTACAGGCCAGTACTCACGACCTGTAAACAACAACATGGAAATGAAATGGATGCTTTGCTTGCATAGTTGTCCATTTTATTAGCCTTTGTGCAGTCTGCAATTTACAATACAGCTTTACTTTCCACACAAACACTTCTCAGACTTTCTTCACAATCACATTCATTGTTTAAATGGTTGGCGTTGTTGACTAGTAACTTGAAAAGCCGAAATGTCATGTGATATAAATTTTCAGGGGTATAACGTGGACAGAAATCTTTTGAGAAATGCAAGATGAAATGCCAGTGGTGACGTGGATGGTTTTCGCTCTGAAATGCCGTTTTAAAACTAAAATGCATTAGTGTAAACGGGTGTAGTGTAAGCATGCGTTTACACATGGCAAGTCTACTTTAGCAAAAGCTGGTGTGATTACTCCGTTAGTGCAGTTCATCTAGATTGTGAATGCTGCCATGAGAGGCCACTAAAGACCTGGGTCTCAGTATAGTCCACTTCCAAATCAACTCTGCTGTGGTTTGACTGCAATATGAACACAGCACAGAACTAAAGCCATAAATACACCAGAAATTGGACGTGATGCCACAAGATAAGACCATAAACAGGCCAAAAAGCTCAAAAGCTGCAATATTGCCCAGTTTCATAGTTGTCGAAAACGTCTGATTATTGACAGAATATACAGTACATTGACGATCCGCATGATCGTCATGATCAAATCCAGTTTCTGAGAACAGGCACCAGTGAAAAGATTGAAAGATTTCAGCATACCTTAATTTGTGCATTACTTTTTCATCCAGACCAAAGGAAGCGTAAAGTTGCACCATCTTATGTACTGGCAAATTTCCATTTTTCCTTACACACTATCTTATGTCAGGGAATGATTTTGCACATTAACTCAGCTCATATTTCATATTACATGAATGATGAAAAAAAAAAAAAAAGTGCGAATAAAAATAGTCCTGGTGTGAACAAGCCTTAAGATGCTCAGGAGATTTCACAATTAAGCCATCACGGTCTCAACTGAGCCAATGCCATATCATCACCAAAGTTAATTATTTGCCCATGAGAAAGTACAATTTTGAACCACTTTTTTTGACTGGGGAACAAAGATCCCTGGCGTTGAGCTCTGCAAAGGATCTTACCCAAAGAATATCAGGAACGTCATCACCATGGACACCATTCTTTAAAACAATGTGACAGGCCATTGTTGCAAAGCGCTATAGCGGGTGATTCAAAACTCTTTGACAATGGATACTCGCCTTTTGTAGAAGCGACAGCCCCCACCCCCTCCCAAAACACACAATGATGCATTTATTTCTTATAAATGCAAATGAAACCTCCAACTGGATAAACTTTCTTTTTAATTCCAAAACTTCTAAACGCTCCAAAGAATGCTAGGTAATTTTCAACCAAGTTTGTTGTTGCATTCCTTATCCCCAAAAAGACTCCTTACTTGTTGCCCACAATCTCCTGTCAAGAAAAATAAAGTTGGGAAGCGGGTGGGTGTTAGGAGCAGATTTCCTCATGGAAATTCGGAACTCATTAAAAAATGCCAGTTTCCTTTCCTTGTAATCCAGCCTCAAACAAGGCAGCAATTCAGAGCACAAGTGGTGTAATCTAGGGAATGTATGCTAAAGCAGCTATAATTAGCTCTTTACTTTATCAAACACAACCCAATTCTCAATTCATGAACACTTTTTTTCCACCCCACATCAAACAAAGGCCAGCTCGAAAGCATTCAAGGTTTCATTCTTGCAGAGCACTGCAAATTGCCTCAAAACAATGACTGGTTGCATTAAAATGACTTTTAAGTCACTCTGGGAAACACAACAATTCAGTGGAAACTAAGACCTGTGTCAGGGCTGGAGCTAGTGAATGCTTGCAGTGACCACATTTGAGCCATCTGCTTATTTTTTCCATGCAAACACAATGACTCTGCAGCCTAAATAAAGCTCAGACTCCAGTGTTAGAGAGCAGACATCTGAATCAAGTATTGTTTATGATAAACAAGCTAAGGACATAAATTAACACAAGGACATCAATGGTATTATGACTACATTCTTACATTACAAAGCGTATCTTGCCAAGTACGATGCGATTCTGGATTAACATCTATGTTGATCCTGGAACATAATTTTGGTTCAAAAATGTAATCCATACCTATGCCCTACCCCTAAACCCAACCATAACTGTAAATTATTCACAAAATCAGAGGGAAATAATAGCTGGATAACAATCATGTAGAAGTGCATAAACCTAACCGCAAGCCTAAACGGTAAACGCATCTCTTAATTCTGATTGGCTGGTTGGAATGTTGTTCCAGGATCAACATAGATGTTAATCCAGGAACATGTCCTACTTGGTGAAATCAGGTTGGCGGCTAGGCATGCATTGTGATTGGTGTCCATAAGAACAAATGCCAAACACTTAGAAAACAATAAATACAATAAACGTTGTTTGGTATGAAACCATCTTGGATGTCTGAAATCACTGATATATTCAATGCATCAGTACTGTACCTAAACCATACACACACTCACATAAAAACAATATCTAAATCAATATCAAAAATTAATAATCTACAACACCACGACCAAAAATCTTTTTAGCAAAATGTTAAGTTTGTTGAGCTAAAAATGGAGACGCACTAGTTTAATCGGCTGTGAGCACGACATGGTGAAGAGCACACAAGTTCAAGTATTGAGTGAAATAAATGTAAATCACCTAAATATTATTTTCAGTTTTAAGCAAATGTTTAGTGTTAAAACTTTAACTCCGTCTATCACTATTGCCAAAATGCCAGGTTGGGACACAATATCAATACTGAGACTTGACAGTCCATTTGACAAAGAGTGCAATGGTGATTGATTCATAAACGACAACGGCCACTGGGAAAACTGATCATTTTGTGTCATGTAGTTTGTCGACAGTAGATGACAACTGATGCCATGTCTGGGGCCGCTTATCAATGTCCTAACAGAAAGGCTACAGTGCTTTAAACCCAGTTCGATATATGCTCAGAAGATCTTCCAAGCACAGATTTCAAACAGCATGACGTGAAGGATGTAAGCTGCTAGTTTTGCCATGTCAATAATGTTATGCTCGCCACTGAAGACCGCAAGGAGTAACTGATTGAAGAGCAGTGTTTGTCTGAAACAAAACCAGAATTCCGGAGTCAAAACTGAGTTTGACACAGTAACGACAAAAATATTGCGTAGTCTGAACTTAGCAGAAGATGTAGTTGTAGTAAGGTGGGTTCACACCTGACGCGGATGAAGTGTCAAGCGCAAGTGATTTACATGTTAAGTCAATCCAAAGACGCAAATAACATCCTAATACCCTGCGGCTCTATAGGCGCGAATTGCTTGAGTTGGAAAATCTGAACTTGGACATTGGAACCATGTTAACCAATCAGGAGCTTGCTCTAGTATGGGCATGATTATGACATAGCACCTGCAGTTGGTGTCCTGAGGGGAAATACTTCTGCCGACATGGGAGAACAGCTCATCAAACAGCTCAGTCGAAAGCATCCAAGGTATAGTTTATGGAGGAGCTGGATGCACCTCTAGTGGACTCAAGATACGACATCGAACGAATCTACACTGTTATTCAGTTTTCCTAAATCACATAAAGCACAGCTAATCTAAAGAAAAAAACATGTTAGCCATTTTGCAATGAAACTAGAGTCACCGAGTAGACCTGTTCATGACTCAAACATGACTCGTCTATTGTGAAGTGAATTTCACACGTGAATGAAGTGAATTTGATGCACGAATGAAGCGAGCAAACTTAAAATGTTCAGGAGCACATTTACATGCGACTAGCGTGATTTATTCGCGCATGCTGCAGCTGGTGTGAAGACACCATTAAAAAGTTGAATGCAATGATGGACAAGAAAAAAAAATAGCAATGAAATTGGCTAATTTTACAACTCCCCTACAGTTGAACAGTTGAGTTTTACCATTGTTAAATCCATTCAGCAGATCTCCAGGTCTTTATCTTGCCTTAAAGCATGGATCACTAAATTGGATCGATTATTGATTCTTCTGTAGCAACATTGTATACTAAGACAAATTTAAAGTTGCTATTTTTTAGGCCAATGTGGCTAGGAATTATACTCTTCCGGCGTAATAATCAAGGAATTTTGCTGCCTTACCACGGCTGCTGCAGGCGCAATGATATTACTCAGCACTGTTGGGGACTATTTTTGGGTGCTGCGTAATATCATTGTGTCTGCTGCAGTCATGCCAAGCAAAGCTAAAAGTGCTCCTGGAGATTGGCTAATTGAATTAAAATAAATGGTAAAACTCAACTGTTTTACTCCAGGGTACTTATATGAAAATAAGCCTATTTCAAAAAAAGTAGACCTTTAAAGAAAGTAGCTAGTTACAATTCAAGCTACCTGGCAAAAGCTAATTTCTAAATGTCAACTATTTCATGTTGTTTATAGATTTGAAAAGTTTAAATTAGCCAAAATATTATTCAATCTCGATAACTACATTGTTAGTTCTCAACATAATTAGCTAAAATAATATACAACACACAACTTGATGTTAGAAACTCTGGTGGAGGAAACTCACAACAATGCTACACTTTTATTTGGGACAACTTAATTGTTTTATGTTTAATCCACTTAAATTTGTGAACTTAATCGATTTGTGTTGAAATATGTGTAACTCTGCATTTATTAAAGTGTACTTCTAAGAAATGCATCTTTGCTGTTTGTAGCAAAGCTTTACACCCAACACTGTTTCAGGGTGGTTAGCGATTTGGTTAATTCCCAAACCCAAGTATGAGCAATAGTGATAGTGATGCTTGCCTTAGCAAGCACAATTAATTATTCAGTCGTGACACACTGAATTCAAGAAGAAAATGGAACTTTAAAATAAATGAGAAGGATTAAATGACCAATCACACTTTCTGCAATGTTTGGCAAGTGGACAGGTCTTCTGCCAGATGAACAGTGCCTAACAGTGAAAGCACAGCAAAAGGGCTTCGATAGATCACAGACTCTTCAGTTCGTGCAAATCATATATTTATTAGCAAAGGTGGGAAGCATCTAGAGGTGTGCCTGTCCAGCAAATGTCCCTGTTAATATTAATGTCAACTATAAATGACTAAATATCAAGCTCATTACTGCTAAATCCACCACTGCAACTCCAGAAATAGCAAACATGTTGCCTGAAGCAAGTCGCAGATCTGGACAACATAGATGGTGACTGGATCACGTCAGCTGAAATATATATGTGAGATAACACGAGCGGGCCTGAGGAATGAGAGATTAAACTCTCATAAGCCCATGACGTTTATCTAGCCTTCCATCGGCTCGGCTCAAAATGTTTGTGAATTTCTGGGAAGGGAAAGCAAAGCTGCTCCTACAGCAGATTGCAATCACAGCGTCTCTCCAAGTTCCGTCTACCTGTTCAAAGTTACCGAGACAAGACACGTCAACAAATCACTTTGCTTTCTGCGCTGAATTTCAAAGCAACCATGAGGAAATTTCTTCCCCTCCAAAAAAAATGACATTTTGGTCATGATCTACACGCTTGTGTTGGTCAAAACGTTCTTCTGCAGTGCTAAAAAAGCAGGTATTTAGCAGAATGTTCAAGCTGCATTTTTCTGTACAATTACAGGTTTGGAAGAACATGGGGGCAAGCAAATAAAAGCAGAATTGAGGTAAAGGAAGATAAACCACCCACAACCTCAACTATTAACCTTTACTTTAGACGGAAAAACAAAGCAGTTGTGCTCAAAGCCCGAAGAGTTTGATTACGCTGAATCTTCCTGCATTCTTCACATTTCAGCTAAGGGGCTCCGAGGGGTCGTGGAGGTCTGCGTTCAGAAATGAAAGATCATAGGCAGAAATGCATGCTTCACTTGAACAATTTCGAGTCTCTTCAGTTCAGACTTTGCATCACGAAGGCAGTTCAGCAGGTATGACCTTTATTAAGTGTACAGCAACATCAAGACCATGCCATCTAGTTACATGTAGCTGCACTTTAAAGGAATTAGCTTCAGCAAAAAAAAAAAATTTAATACCATTCTAAGGAACAAAAATACAGCAGAGGAAAATTCTATGTAACATTTATTTACAAATATCCATGCAAATGATTTAAAAAAAAAACTGCTGTTAACTGCTTATGTAATTATTCAGGCAGAAGTCAGTTCAGCCATTTACTCACTATCATCAGTCCAAACCTGTATGCCAGACTTACTTCTGCAAAACACAAAAACATGTTGATGATAATATCATAAACTCTTGTTTTAGTTTTGAGCAAGATTAGATTGAGTATGTGACTTTTAGTATAGTTATGTCACATTTTAGTATGGCACATTACTTTATAAAAATAGTTTTAATAAAAAACCTTTAAAAAGTCTCAAAAAATATAATATAAATAAATAAATAAATCAAAATCAAAAAAAGAAAATAAATTGGGTTCTCCCACCACTAATGAGCGTAACCGCAAATGTTACTCTTTAGGTTCAGCGAACAAGTAGTTGATACTGAATTACTCACATTTCAGACACAAAATTTCCTGCTTTTATACGAGTTGACAATGAAAACAATTCCAAACAAAGCCATATCAAAACACACTTGTGTGTCTCAGAGAACAGTTTCGTTCTTGAATAAATTAGTTTTGAACAAATCATTTGAGTCGATGATTCAATCCATTCAAAAAGACAGTCAAAAGCTTCTGTTTTTACTAAATGAATTAATAATTTGAATGGCTGATTCATAAATCACACATTAAAGGGGTGGTCCACAGTATATTTTTAAGGCTTGGTTGTGTTTATAAGATGCAAAGCACTGTGTGCTCATGCTTCACTTGTAGAAAATCACGTTATTTTTTCATATATCTTACTTTGATTATATACAGCTACTCAGCTAACATGAAAAAGAATGTAATTTCCTAGTTCCTCTGAAAGGTCCACCCTCAAGATGCTCTGATTGGTCCGCTAACATAATGTGCTGTGATTCGCGGATTGGCTCTACCTCACTCTCCTACAAGTGTGCGCTTTTGCGCTGTGTAAAAGGTCTAGTCAGAGCAGCTGTTAGCAGCTTTAGCTGCCTGAATCAGAAAGAAATGAAGAGCACACAGCTCACGCCTGCCCGCTAAAATAAAATCTAACAAGTGTCTTTCACATATATTCGGAATAAGCATGTGTAAGTAATATGAAACGTTCACATATCTTTAGCGAGTTGGTTATTTGAGATGTAGAATGCACAGAAAGCATTAGCATTTCCCGTTGTTTACATCCTTGTTTACGTCTTTGCTACAACATACTGTTAACGCTAGAAACTGTGCCTGTAGTTGATCAATTTTAACAAATAAAAATGCTTACAGGTTGTGGCTTACAATCCACAGCTTCGTCGGTTGGAGGAGTTTTAGCCGAATCTAGCACTCAACTAGAGATTCTGGAAGTTCTCCTTTGTCAAATGCTAACGCTATATCTTTTTTTTTATATAATTCTCTGGAACATAATTAAAATTAAACTTTTAGCACTTCTCTCTTTGTGTCGTGTCCTTTGGAAGCCCAAATACAGAAACAGAACAAGCTCTGTGGAAATAGCAGCATTTGGATGGCATTTTAGCTTTTACTGCTTTAACATTATAGCGCCTCTGGCCACACCCCTTCATTGTGCGAGGTGTATGCGCTTGGTGAATGCACATAACTGGAAGCCCTTGTGATCTCACAAGCCTGGATGTATTTTTTTGTAGTCCCCAAATTTCATCCGCCATAGGCTTTGCTAAGCTAACTCTGTAAAAGCCAGTTTTCCTTTGCATTGAACTTTGAGCATATTACATTCAGAGATGTTGTTTATGTTCACACAGCTACATTACACATGAAATAAAGTTTCAAATATGATATCGTAGTGGACCACCCCTTTAAGACAGATACTTGCCACTACTTGGGATTTGTATCATATTTATCCAAGACAGTAAAATAAATAAAATAAATTATATATACACTGTAAAAAATGCTGGGTTCCACACAATTCCTTCATGTTGTCCCAATACAAAGTTCACTTGTGGATTGAACATAATACAATTAAGTTGTCCCCAATCAAACTTAAGAATTGTGTTGTTTCAACTAATTTTAAACAAGTAGTTTATACCAGAAGCAAAAATAATTTTTTTGAGTGTATTATAGTCTATATTGCACACTCCTATTGTAAAGTAATCGCAAAGTAAAGCATTGTTGGTAAAATAAAATCCATTTCTAACCTAATGAGAAAACTATTTTGAGGTAGGCGACACGGTGGCTCAGTGGTTAGCACTGTCACCTCACAGCAAGAAGGTCGCTGGTTCGAGTCCCGGCTCAGTCAGTTGGCATTTCTGTGTGGAGTTTGCATGTTCTCCCAGCGTTGGCGTGGGATTCCTCCGGGTGCTCCGGTTTCCCCCACAGTCCAAAGACATGTGAAATAGGTGAATTGAATAAACTAAATTGGCCATGTTGTATGTGTGAATGAGTATGTATGGATGTTTCACAGTACCGGTTTGCAGCTGGAAGGGCATCCGTTGTGTAAAACATATGCTGGAATAGTTGGCGGTTCATTCCGCTGTGGCGACCCCTGATAAATAAAGAGACTAAGCCGAAGGAAAATGAATGAAAATGAATTCTGTTTCATAACAATCCTTATAGTGAGATTTGTATGGAAACATTAAAAAACATTAAAATACAATGGTCCACCTGTCAGCAGGATTCAAATGCCACTGTGAATTAATCAATTCGCCAAATCGTAAAATAGTTATAAACTGTCATAATAAATTTTGTTATTATATTTTTCCTTTATTGGTATTGATGGTTCCATGAAGAATCGTTAACCTCTATGGAATCTTCTCAATGACAAAATTCTACAAATTATTCATAATAAGAGGAAATACTGGCTATTTTAAAACACTGAAAGGTTCTTTGGGGAATCCAAACAAATATAAACAATAAAAAGATTAATTCATTGTACCCCTTGTAGAACCTCCATTTTTTTTAATCAGTGTGTTGAAATATATTCTTGTTTTCCACAGAAGAAAGCTAAGTCATGCAGGTTTGGACTAACTTGAGGGACATTAGTAAATGCTGACATGACTTTACTTTAAGGGTGAACCATCCCTTTAAGCACCATGTAAAATAATTAGTGAAATGAGCCTTTCTGCAAACACTCCAAAGGGAAATGACCCTAGAATTTGACTGAACAGACATTCCAACCCTTATCGCTCATTCCTGATTTGATGAACTTTCATCTGCATGACTTTATCTGAGGAACACTGACTCTTCTTTTTTTCTTTTTTTTACTCAATCAGGCATTGTCAACAAATTCCTCACCGTCTGACTTGCACATTCGCTGGTGTTTTGTGCAGTTTCTAAGCTACATCATGTCTTCCCTGAAGAAACAGCAGTCCACATCAATTGATATTACGTTGTCAAAGGGGTTTAAAAATGATGCCCCCGAACACAAGAAGGCAACACATCACTAAAAGGTTTCAGCTAAGAGCCACAGTCTAATCCTTTACACAAATGACAGTTGAGCAGTACAACAAACACACAGCATTCTGAAATATTTACAACAACCTGAACTACGGCAGATAAAAATGACAAATTTACTGCAGTTACATAAAGAATAATCTTAAAATGATTTGATACCACGTAGTGGCATCATGAGTATTGATGGGTAGTTCAATGTATCAATTAATGGGCTATTTATTAATTTAATATGTAGGTCCAATTCTATTTTATACCTTTACCCTTCACATTGGTCTTTGAAACAGAGTGTTAGGGGTAGGAAGAATTGGGACACCACTACTATAAATGGGATTGGGCCTTAGTTATTTTGAAAAATTAGTGGCCATTATTACTTTCTATCAGATTTAAATGTATGTGATATTAACAATTCTGGGGTCACAATTATATTATTATGCCTCGTTTCCATTAAGCGTTACGGTTCAGTACAGTACGATTTGGTTTGGGTCACCCTGATCAGTCTTACTTTTCCACCGCCAACAATGTGATTTCCTTGGTAAGCATGGTGTACGCCAAAAGGTTGAGATCAATGTCATTCTTGCTTGAAAGAAAGCCATACGCACTTGTTCGGATATTGCATCTTTTCCAAACTCCTGTTCATATTTCAAAATGTAGATAATCGACAGATGCATGCAAATAGAGGGAAAAAAGTGCCTACCATCGCAATTTCCACATGTTTAGACATAACATGTGAATGGCCCCTTATGAAAGTGTCCCAAAAAAGTGGCACGGGTCACTATTTTGGTACTTCTCAAATGGAAATGGAATTAAATGTACTGTACTGAACCATACCACTCTTTGGACATGAGCCATTAGTATGACACGACGTTGCTGTGATTCTTAAATGACAAAACAACAATTCTTCCATCTCATATATCTGACAACCAACACAACATCAGCTCATCATTTGCTGACAGTAAGAACAGCATGGTTAATTCTTTTAGTTCTCCTTGACATGTTCCATCGTTATCTGTGGCATTGACCAATGAGGAAGCAAATACGTTCTTCCACAAACATGGTGGAAAAAAATCTAATGATATTATTGATGCTGTTAGGTGAAATTATGAAATGGAGGAAAGTTTTGGCAACAATAAGCCAGTCACTACGTTTCCATCCCCCTTTGTTATGCACATTTTGAAATATCACATAAAAGTGCTTAATGGAAATGGATGAATACATTGAGCTGAGGTTAAAATCTGAAAGTGCACCATGTATAAAACTATTGTCTCTCAAAATAAAGTCGCCTCAGAGTCGTTTGGATGATTCGCCATTATTCTGAATCTTTAGCAGTTTCGTTGTCCCACAAAAGATTTGCCCCACTCACTTGTTGCGCACACAGACCCAGCTAAATGGTTAAAGTTAATTTTCACAATACCACAGTATTCCCAATCTTCTGTTGTATTCCTGTCATCACATGGGATTCACTGGCCATTTGTTATTAAAGGAAGGATCAGCAACAAAGACTTTTGATGTATGACGATATATTGGACAAACTTTTTTCTTCCTCTAAATCACAAACTGTAAGTGTTATTAAAATGGTTCAAAATGTGTATTTAGTTGTGTTTGCTGACGTTGTGTGCCACTTCTGAGAAGTGTTTCACTTCTGAGCTCACAATCCTGTGGCGTCTGTCATTGCTAGGCCACCATCAGTTGTTCTTACACACCAGATGCAGAAAGCATTGTGCTATGAACCCACTCACTTTTGTTTTCATTTCAATGAGCCGCACAGACCTCACTTTCATCAACCTTGCATCCACATCACTGCAAATGTTTAAAATAGTTTATTGTTATTGTTATTACTATGGTTAAGAGTATATATGCTGGTGTAACTGCACTGCTTTATCAATGAATTTTCAACAAGAAATTAGGAGTCAAAATAAGTATAAAACTCACACACTAACTATAGAAACACAAAAAATATGTTGTGGTCAACCCAGCATAATGCAAAGCAGCATTATTTTACACAACACTACTTCAAAAATCTAAATATTTGAAATATAAAATATTACCATTTTGTTTAAGAAAACAGTCTCAGCCAATGCACTGAATATTGTTCAATAATAGTCTTAACAAGAAGTAATTTGCTAGTTCCTATGACAAAACCCTAACATCTGGGCTCTGAAAACCCAAGGGTCTGAGTGGGTTGCATCTCACTTAATTTGCTGTAACTTCAGCCAGTGACGAGACACAGATTAATAAAACAGATCCACACAGTTGTTTAAAGTTCAGCATGAACTCTATAGCTACCCTGGTCATATTAAACTACCATGCAAAAGGTCAGGAATGGACCTCAACCAGTTCCCCAGCCTGTAATGGAGAGGGAGTAGGTCAATACCAGCTGTTTTTGGAACATCACCAACAAGAGGATTATTCAGGCAAACTCAAAGCTTCCTGCACCGTAAAAAGCAAACACTTAAATTACTTCAACTTGTTACACATAAAATAATTACGCGTTTCCTCAAGCTAATTTACTTAAGCTTTTAGTAATAAATTAAATTGAAAAAGTTTACATTTTTGGGTGTAACAAGTTGAGGTAATGAGAGTACACGCTTAGGTCTTGTTGCCTTGATGAACTATTAATATTAAACCACAAAACCTTTCCATTGGGCAAATGGGTCATGATAAATTCAAAATTCTTCTTCCAATTATAAAAATGTTTTTTACACTAAGGAAAAAAAAGAACTGGCAACTAAAAGAAGTTAAAACGAATCATGTAGTTTTATCCACTATCTTACAAAAAGGTATAATAGGACCACCTCTTGCAAAAAAAAACACAACAAAAAAAGAACCAATAGATTAATAATTGGATCAATGCTACTTCATATTAAACAAAATGTTTGATTAAAATTATAATAACCACTTTTATATGCACAACACTATTATTGAGGTCCATAATTTGGTTAACCGTGCTGAGAAAGAAGTTTTCAATATAAAGTCTACAATCCAAATAATAGATATTTATTATTAATAATTTAATAATTCAGATAATAACTATTTATTTTTCCTTGATTATAATCACAAATTAAGGATTATTTAGCACAATGTAAAGCAGAATGTTTGAATTCTCCGAATACATTTTAGAAACATGTAAGTGTAAATATCAAATAAGAGAAATTTAAGCACAAATTGGATTTGGATTAAAATTACAATGTTGGATTTATTTACTTAATCTTCAAAAACTCTCCCATTATACGTTTTATATTTTTTATGATCATGTCATGCCAAAGTCCTTAAAGTGCACGCACACGCACACACACACACACACACACACACACACACACACACACACACACACACACACAGTATTAAACTAAATTATATTGCATTATTTTATATTTAGCTGGCATCTGTGTGAATATAAAAAATGAAACATAATTATTAAAATATTATTTTCACATGGGCATTTCTAATTGTTTTCCAAAAAAAATGTAATTAAATTCCTGTAATTCTAAATATTGTAATAAAAAAATTATATTCAGTCAAATAAAACCTTTAAAAAAACATTTATTAAAACAATTATATTGCTATTATTTATTTGAAAATTAATTGATCATAAATTTTCTAGAATAATAATATTAAAATAAAATAAAAACTTTCCTCCTTCACTCCCAAAAGGTTTCTCTAAAGGCTTGACTCTCTGTACTCAATATTGGCAAAAATTATATTTATGCACATTATTGTACATTATTTTAATTATAAGAAACCATAATTTTAGCTTAATTGAGTTGTGGCTTCCATGCTAAAGTTTTTGTAGGGCAGAATACGATTAAAACAGCATAAAATCAAATTGGATGAAAACCCCAAAATAATGCAATGTTTAATGGCAAGTGCCACTTTCACTGGTGGCCCAATAAACCTTCAGAAATCTTCTCTGGAACATAAAACGCCACAACCACCTCATCCTTCTGTAGGATTTTTAAATAGCGTCTCTCCCTATAACATAATAAAAGCATTAAGTAAATATATCGAGCTATTCCAAATGCCATAAAATCCAAATATATATATAGTAAACGCAGTTTCAAATCTAAGAGCAAAACGTCAGAGCTTTATTTGGGTGATGTCAGACATTCTTTCACCCAGATTTACACAATGATCATGATCTTACTACTAGCTTTGCTTTATCATACACCCAGAAATATATATTTATTTATTTTTTTTCAGACATAACACTTAAACATTTTTCCACACGCTATCTGACACCTGTAATGTTAAATATATGAACGTTTAAAGGCAGATATGTGACAAACTCATCTATTCTGCGTGACGATATAATAAAACATCCACAAGGACGACACAGCCTTAGTTCAATGAATCCTCAGATAAGCATACAGCACTCTCCCTCTATTCAAAGTAAAATGGAGTTTTCATAAGCAGTTTTCGGACGGAATTATAAAATCTAGATGAAGGAAAAGAAGAAGAAAAAAGACTGGTGCATACCACAGCATGCCTCCCTCTCTCTTCTCTTTCACTCCTTTATCTGCAGCGGCGGCGGCTCACAAATTTATCAAGACGAAGAAGAACAACAGTGCTAATAGTCCAGCAGTAGTCCCACAAACATCGGCGTTTCCCTTTCTGCAGCTGTCCGAAAGCGATACAATCTCTCCTTCTCAATGACTGGTCGTCTGCTCAAAGTTTTCAACAATCTGATTTGCGTTTCTCTCCCGAAAATGCGACAAATAGCATCGAGAGAGAGAGAGAAAAAACTGGAATATCAGATCACTGTTTCTTGTTGGAAAGGAGGGGGCGTTGAAGGAGAGAGATTGGTGGGGGAAAACAAGCTTTGTATCGCGGTGTCTTTCCCTTGGGTTCACCACGTTGTTTTTGAGCACTTATAATTTCCTTTGTTGTGTCCAAAACATCTCGAGTTGTCCATGTTTTTTCACCGGCGTCAGCACGCGGTCCGAGAGTCTCCAGCGGAGGGGGTGAAAGAGGACTTCTTCCAGGATAAAGGCGAAATTTGGTGACGGTGCGTGTGTGAATGTGTGTTAATGTGGGGTTTTTTTTCAGCTTCCCAATAATGGCGGCCCTTCTCCCGTTCTCGGTCTCTCCTCCCTCCTCTCTCTCTCTCTCTTCCCTCCTCTCTCTCTCTCTCTCTCTCTCTCTCTCTCTCTCTCTCTCTCTCTC
>CAIGQW010056847.1:1902084-1914383 GCA_903798125.1 Danio choprae | reverse complement strand
ATTAGTTTTCAAACAAAGTTACTCAAGTCATTTTGTGAAATTATATTCAAATTGCAATATATATTGCAGAAAAACAAAATATTGTAATGTAATTTTTTTTTCATATATCATGCAGCCCTAATAATATGTACACTCACTGGCCACTTTATTAGGTACGCCTGTCCAACCGCTTGTTAACAAATTTCTTATCAGCCAATCACATGGCAGCAACTCAATGCATTTAGGCATGTAGACATGGTCAAGACGATCTGCTACAGTTCAAACCCAGCATCAGAATGGGAAAGAAAGGTGATTTAAGTGACTTTGAACGTGGCATGATTGTTGGTGCCATACAGGCTGGTCTGAGTATTTCAGAAACTGCTGATCTACTGGGATTTTCACTCAGAGAATGGTCAGAAAAAGAGAAAATATCCAGTGAGTGGCAGTTCTGTGGGTGCAAATGCCATGTTGATGCCAGAGGTCAGAGGAGAATGGCCAGACTGGTTCGAGCTGATGGAAAGGCAACAGTAACTCAAATAACCACTCGTTACAACCAAGATATGCAGAAGAGCATCTCTGAATGCACAACATGTCCAACCTTGAGGCAGATGGGCTATAGCAGCAGAAGACCGCACCGGGTGCTACTCCTGTCAGCTAAGAACAGGAAACTGAGGCTACAATTTGCACAGGCTCACCAAATTTGGACAATAGAAAAATTGGAAAAACGTTGCCTGGGCTGATGAGTCTCGATGATTTCTGTTCCGATATTCAGATGGTAGGGTCAGAATTTGGTGTCAATAACATGTAAGCATGGATTCATCCTGCACTGTATCAAAGATTCAGCCTGGTGGTGGTGATGGTGGTGTAATGGTGTAATTTTCTAGGCACACTTTGGGCCCATTAGAGCATCGTGTCAATGCCACAGCCTACCTGAGTATTGTTGCTGACCATGTCCATTCCTTTATGACAACAGTGTACCCATCTCCTGATGGCTACTTCCAGCAGGATAACACGGCATGTCATAAAGCGCGAATCATCTCAGACTGGTTTCTTAACCATGACAATGAATTTACTGTAGTCATATGGCCTCCACAGTCACCAGATCTCAATCCAATAGAGCACCTTTGGGATATGGTGGAACGGGAAATACGCATTATGGATGTCTGCAGCCGACAAATCTGCAGCAACTGCGTGATGCTATCATGTCATCATAGCACAAAATCTCTGAGCAATATTTCCAGTACCTTGTTGAATCTATGCCACGAAGGATTAAAGCAGTTCTTAAGGCAAAAGGGGGTCCAACCCGGTACTAGTAAGGTAAAATGGCCAGTGAGTGTATGTGCATGTAAATACATAGTACGCACAGTAGTCTATATGTATAGTATGTACACCGCTACAGAAACAAAGATTAAGAGATTCTTTTGGAATTCTCAGTTTCTCTGGATTTACATGTAATACACACATGCATACATTTTGTTCTATAAAGAACTAATTACATTTTCTCTGTTTTAAACAGTGGCAATTGGTCAAAATAACAAAAAGGTGCCATGTTTTTAGACATCTCTATTCCTTTGTAGACAACATAGTACTAATGTTTTACCTTCGATATTTGATAAGAATTGAAATTTGGTGGAATGACCCTGATTTTTCAAATCACAACAAATAAAAAAATATATTTTCAATTGTCACTTTCCAAAGAAAAAAAGCTTTTAAATGACTATTTTACAGACCTTTCTAAAATAAAACAAACATTACACGTTTGCGTAAATCCAGTCCATCCAGAGAAAATGATGTGTTATTTTTTTTTCCATAGATATAATGTAATTTATTCCTGTGATTTTTGAAGTGCTGCTTTTATCCTTACTTGTAAGTCACTTTGGCTAAAAGCGTTTGCTAAATGAGTAAATGTAAATGGGATGTTTCGCTGAATTTTCAGCATTACTTCTCCAGTCTTTCACTCTTCAGCATCTTTCAGAAATCATTCTAATGGGGTCATTTATTAGTATCAATGTTAAAAGCTGTTGCGCTGCTTCTGAGTTTGATGAAATTGATTTCAAGATAATGGCATTAGTTTTAAATGAAATTCTTTATATGTCTTGTACGTGCACATGTCCTTGCTGAATAAGTCTTCATTTTCCTGACGTGATGCAGCATAAGTTGATTTACCCATTTAGAAGCATTTTGTTAAGATAAATGCTTGGTTACTTTTGTCCATGAAGTGTTTCAATTAAAGGAGAGAAAAGCTTCATTGGCCAAAAACAAACAAAAAAAACGCACAAGCAGCAAAAACTAGAAAAAGATGTAATTAGCTCTTCGTTTCAGCAGCAATGCAGCTCCATGGCAACAGGTATTTTCTGCATAATTACAACAGTCATACAATTAAGAACATCCATATCCATTCAGCGCGAGAGAAAGAAGCTGAAGGAAAAGCAGCAGTAATTATAGGGAGAAAAAAAGTTGCCACAGATAATGGCATTTGATTCCTGCTGTGCTAATTAGCTGATGTATTTTTGATGCCACCTACTGTGGCCCACACCAAACACACACTGATGAGACATGTATACATTACCATATATGTAAAATAATAATCTGATATATTTGGTTTTATTGAAATAGAACAATGTTTTAAAATCAACAAAATACATTAAAGTTTTTTTTTGTTTTGTTTTTTAAGAAATTTAATCACCATTTATTTCACTATTAAGAAATGAAAGGAATTTTTGTTAGCACAAGACATTATTTGGTAGCATAAGAGATTATATTATAATTATATTATGGTATTATGCAATTATGCATCTTTATATGTTGATATTATTTCATGCTTAAAATGATCAGTTATCACTAGGCCCACATGGAATCCGCACTTGCAGAAATCCGCAGATGTCCTGAGATTTTTAGTCCATCATTGAGTCTGTTTATTTACTATTCAGTTTTTAAATTAATTTCAGTAATATTCTTGACTAATATGAAAATGTTCATAAGATTTATTTACAATACAGTTTATAAAGTATTATTAGAGTCTTAGTAGATATATTATATGAGAGACTTGCTTTGTTTATCAAATAAGTGGATCTAATTGGATTTTCATTGTGAACATTCAATAAAAGTTAAAAGTGTTGTTTTTTATTTCATATATTACGTTTTAGTTGCGATACTCACAAAATCTTTTTTTAATTTTTTTTTCTGCGCAGAAATGCCAAAAAATGTCAGCAGATTATGTGTGGCCCTAGTTATTGCTACCCCAAAATAAGTCTTATTAGTAAGATCGTTGTATTGAGGCATATGAAATATTTATCATCTACTAAAATATCGTAAGTGTTGTTAATATGTGAGCTCTTAAAAATAAGGGCGGTGCAGTGGGTAGCACTGTCGCCTCACAGCAAGAAGGTCGCTGGTTCGAGCCTCGACTGGGTCAGTTGGCATTTCTGTGGAGTTTGCATGTTCTCCCCGTGTTCACGTGGGTTTTCTCCGGGTGCTCCGGTTTCCCCCACAAGTTATAGGTCCGCTATAGGTCAATTGGGAAAGCTAAATTGTCCGTAGTGTATTTGTGTGAATGAGAGTGCATGGGTGTTTCCCAGTGATGGGTTGCAGCTGGAAGGGCATCCGCTGTGTGAAACATACGTTGGGTGGGTTGGTGGTTTATTTTGCTGTGGCAGCCCCTGATTAATAAAGGCACTAAGCCAAAAAGAAAATGAATGAAATAAAAGAATAAATTAATAAACAAGAACATGTCTAGAGAGTCCACAAGAATTTACTAGGTTATGAAACGTATTAGAAGGCAGTTAGAATGACTATATAATTCACTGAATAAAAGCTATATATATATATATATATATATATATATATATATTATACACAGACACACACAATTACACCGATGTGCAAAAACAAAAAAGCACTGTATTCTGCATCCCAGGCCAGTAGGTGGCGATGTCACTTTGTAAATAAACACTACACGCCTGTTTACATACGCTCCTGTAGTCCACCATTGTTGTTTTGGTTGCCAAATACTCACTCGTGACTATAGACCGAAAACATAATACACACGCATAATTTTCATTTTCACAAAATAACGTTTTCGGAGTTTAAATTCAAATAGAGCTGCTTTATAGTCCAGAAGTATACCAAAAGTTGAGGCTCCCACACTGTAAAATATGCTGGGTTTCACACAATTACTTCATGTTGTCCAAACAAATCAATTTAGTTAACTAATTTGTTTTTGCAAATTAAAGTGGATTGGAACTATAACAATTAAGTTTTCCCTGAAAAAAACTCAAGAATTGTGAACAACTAGCAAAAAACATTTTTTTTGAGTGCAAAAGCATGTAAACAAACTGCCAAAATGTACAAAGCACTCAGTTTTTAACTGTAACAGCGCCCCCTATATGTGAACTGCTATAAAGGAGTGTTGCGGATGTCTTTCAGGTGTATACGGTGGTGGACGAGATGTTTCTAGCAGGAGAGATCCGAGAGACCAGCCAGACGAAGGTGCTCAAGCAGCTCCTCATGCTGCAGTCTCTGGAGTAAACGGTCAATCAGTCAACAAACCAATCAAACAACCACCATTGTGTCAGTCTCCGCCCACCCCGCTGCAGCCAAGCCATATGATTTGTGCGTATGGGTGTTGTCATGCTGAAATTCATCCTCTAACATTTCACCTTTTTCTTTACACTCACATCCACCACGAAGGATGTTGCCGTTCTGTCCAGCAACTTCATGAATTTTCGAGGCAGATAAGAATTCGTAAAACTTCCTCGGTTATGTGACCTGATTATATTTTGGCATAGCCAGAATTGAATTCTTCAGCAATTTTTATAGCACACTAGACTTCAGTGTTTCCGACTGGAAGCCACTCCAAGCCTGTTCATTAACACTAACACAGATAATAGCGTCATGTGGGCCAAAAAAACTGCCATGGCACGAAAGTGACAGTCATGTAATTGCAAGACTCCTGGGCTGCACTGCAATATAGCAATGAGAAAAACTTGATTTAATGTCCATTTAAAGAAATTCCCATATATGTACTATTAAAAAAGAATCAAATGTTTAATATGCTGCACTGCAAATAATAAATTTGTTACTGCTTTGTCTTGTTTTCTGATACAAGTATCCATATGTTGTTAAAATTCCAAACACTTAAAGGTGATAGTTCTTCCTGTTGGTGACTATATTTTTATACAATATTAAAGATTTTCATAATGGTGTCTCATAAAATAAAAATCTATTGTCGCTTTAAGAGTAAAAAAAACAAACATACGGGCAAAACAAAATTAATACCCATGACTCCTGATGACACAATCAGGTCCTATGAAGTGATATAAATGAAATGTATATTATTTATAACATTACTTTTAATCCACAGCCTTGGCCAATGGTATTCATTTTGTTTTGCCTAATTGTTCTTACTCTAAAAGTGAATGTAATAATCGACTTCATCAACTTAATGGTGAATTTAAAGAAAAACGAAGGGAGAAAAAGATTTCCTTACCATTTACTCTCAAGCAGTTTTATGAATTAGTTGCTTCTGTTCAACACAAAGGAAGATACTGAAGATATTGAAGTATGTGAAGGAACTAAAAATAATGTGAAAGTCAATGGATGTTTTTTCACCCAATATTATTTACAATGTTTCTTTGTATTCAACAGTAGTAAGAAACTCAGGAGGAACAAGGGGATGGTTAAAAGCGTACATTTCAAAATGTTACAACAAAATCAAAACAAAATCTAAATTTACAGCAAAATTTTACTACAAAATCAAGCATATAAATCAATGTTCATATTTAAAACAGTCTCCGTTTCTCGCATCAAAATGGCGGCAAAAAGATGGGCTGAATATTAGACTTATATACGATTAATGTAATGTATTAAATGACGACATAAATTTCATTTTTTGGTGAACTATCGCTTTAAATTTTCTTCTCAATGTATGTTTTGATGTTAGTATCGGTAAAACAAGACAAAACACAGCAAGCTTGTTCGCAGTGTGTCAAGTCAAATCTGTGAAGGTTGTTTTGTATTGTGTACATATACATTATATATGCATTTATTTGAAACGTAATTGTATGAACTAATCAGTCATTCCAAGCCTCTAAACCGTGTCAGTTTCTGCTCGTTGTAATTGCTCAAAGTCTTCTGGCTTTGTGGAGAACTGAAGCCGGCGATTAGCGAGCGCTTTAGAGAACAAGGCTGAGTGGAAGAATGAAGCTCGAGGGAAATGACAAAAGATGGTCTACTTTTAATTTCCCCCTTTTGTGGCGCTGCTTCCCTCGCGCCAAAAAGCTCTGTGGCAACCGCTCAGCCTTGAAAATTCCATTACAGTTTGGGTCATACGTTACGATGAGTTTTTTTTGTCTTTATTTTGTACTTGTATGTTTTATATGGTCTTTCTTTTCGTCCCTTCAGCCTTAGTTGGAAGTATTGTAGATCTGCCTATTTGTCCCTGTGAGATTGCAGATTAAACGTTGATTGAAGTGGTGTTTCTCTCACGTATGTGTTTCTGTCAGTGTATATATATATAATCATAAAGGTGAAATAAAACGTACAACTTCAAACGTGCTTGTGAATTTGTTGGTTTTTCGTATTTTTACATGTAAACACTGCCATCTATCGGATATTGAGGATTATGTAATATCTGAAGAGATCAGATGAGTGTAGATCGGCCTCTCACTTAATGAAAGGTAACGAACGTAAAACCAATAGTGTAAGCCAATAATATATTTTTCACTGACTAAACACTTATATAAACAAGACTTATAATGAATGGAAAAACAAGCCGCTGTTGTGCTTTACAGTTAATAAAATGTTTTTTTTTATCTTAAATATAATTGTAGGGCAGCACGGTGGCGCAGTGAGTAGCACAATCACCTCACAGCAAGAAGGTCGCTGGTTCGAGCCCCGGCTGGGTCAGTTGGCGTTTCTGTGTGGAGTTTGCATGTTCTCTCCGTGTTTGCGTGGGTTTCCTCCGGGTGCTCCGGTTTCCCCCACAAGTCCAAAGACATGCGGTATAGGTGAATTGGGTAAGCTAAATTGTCTGTATGGGTGTGTATGGATGTTTCCCAGTGATGGGTTACAGCTGGAAGGGCATCCGCTGCGTAAAACATATGCTGGATAAGTTGGCGGTTCATTCCGCTGTGGCGACCCCAGATTAATAAAGGGACTAATCCAAAAAGAAAATGAATGAATATAATTGTAGAACTTTAGTAGTCACTATGACAAAAACGTGTTTGTGAAGTGCTCCTTCCCCCATACTTGATATCTCAATATTAGTTTTACAAACATTATATTCAGTTTTTCTGTTCAACACCCAGGATTTGAAGTGGTTATTTTGAAGCCAAAGATCCTAAAATGAATACTTACTCTGAGGTTAACTTTAATTAACAGGTCCAGTCTGTTATAGGCTAAAGTCGGTATAATTTTTCTTGTTGCAATTAATTGCTGAAGCTTTTATATCAATATAAGGTACATGCAACTTAAAAAATATATATAAATACTTTAGGTATGACTAAAAATGATTTAGTGTAGGGGAGAGCGGGGACGAAAGTAACATTTTTCACAAAAACCTCATTTTAAAAGCTAATGTTTTTAGCAGAAATATATTTTTGCTGTGGTTACTAACTCACAACAGTGCTCTATCAAAAGCAGCTGCTATTTTGTATCGATGCAGAACAACTCCAATATAACCAACAACTCCAATATATAAGGCAGGGACGAAAGTAACACAACAATATTTGCTACATTTACTGGCTTAATCTTGTTTATTTTAAATATATTTGACTATGACCTTGTTAATGTTCACCGCAAACATATTTTGTCCTTTATTTTTGCAAAAAACTATATAAAATTTTACATTTCAGTTCCATCAAATGTTTTAAAAGCAACCCAACACTGCACAATTCTCTATAATTTTCGAATATTTGTTTATTATTATTATTGGCAATGCATTAATCTTATAAAACATATCAGTCCATACACTGAAACTAATGTGGAAGGGAAAATTAAGGCATGGCTATTAGCAGTGGGACATAAATAACAGTGTTACTTTTGTCCCCACAGGAACTCTTGCCATTTAAACCTGATTTACTTTTAAACTGAAAAACAGTCAAACTTGAGGATGTGTTATTGCACTAAATAACCTGTAGATTGATCATTACTGTGACGCATGAAAAGAGAAACACAACTTGTAATAAGGAAAAAAAGAACCGCTGCAATAATTTACTTTTTGCATGAAACAGAAATTTGGAGCTAATCGTGGGACACGTTCCCGAAATCCCATGATATTTGGAAGCTCCATCAAGGGTTGCATGCTGAATGTGCTGTTATAGCTTGGAAATCAAATGTTGTCAGGGCTTCGAGAAAATCGCTTTGCTACTTTCGTCCCCGCTCTCCCCTATTGCTTCATTTTATAAATGCAAATAAATGTTTTAAAGTGAATTGCAAATGGATCATAAATAGGTAACACTTGACAAAGTCTCATTAGCAAGCGTTAATGCATTCAACCTGGGCCTACAGTCATATCATTTTCAATAGTGTGTATAATAAAATAAAATGGGGCAGTACGGTGGCGCAGTGGGTAGCGCTCTCATCTCGCAGCAAGAAGGTTGCTGGTTCGAGCCTTGGCTGGGTCAGTTGGCATTTCTGTGTGGAGTTTGCATGTTCTCCCCGTGTTTGCGTGGGTTTCCTCCGGGTGCTCCGGTTTCCCCCACAAGCCCAAAGACATGCGCTATAGGTGAATTGGGTAAGCTAAATTGTTCATAGTGTATGAGTGTGAATGGGTGTGTATGGATGTTTCCCAGTGATGGGTTGCAGCTGGAAGGGCATCCGCTGCGTAAAACATATGCTGGATAAGTTGGCGGTTCATTCCGCTGTGGCGACCCCAGATTAATAACGGGAATAAGCTGAAAAGAAAATGAATGAATAAAATAAAATGTCTATCAAGTCTTCAAGCATTTGGCAAAGTGATGAGCAAGCAGTGCTAATACAACAATCTGAATATTCTTAAAAAGCACTCTAGAAGTTTACATAACTATTCACGGTGCCCACAATATCAATTTTCTGCATGTTCATTATCGCGATGTATGATGAATATCGTCACATGTCTACAGTGGGGTGAACGCATTTGACTTAACTGATTGTTGAAGAAGATGAAAAGAAAGAAATGGAGCTAAAATTAGCATAACCATATTGCTAAAATATGTTTAGTAGGCTACAGAAAACACATAGTTTTGATTAATAGAAACATTTTAAAGCGATCAAACAAAAAAAATCTGATATTAAATGATTTGTTCAAAAAACGACAAACAATCCCAGTTTTCAATGTCTGGTTTAAATTGTTGTGACTATTTTCTTTAAGGAGGCTCTCTCCATGGTAAAGAAGACAAAGTCTTACCCAAGATGTCTTTTAAAGTTTTATTCTTTGCAAAGAAGGTCAGACAGTCATACAGTAACACAGGTTCCTGCAGAGTGCGACCCTCAAAGAAGAGTGTGTTCCCTTTTTATCTGGTTTCTTCCCTCTGAAGCCCACAAGGCCATAGGTGACATAGCAAATGAATCACGTCACAGTTATCTTAACACTCATGATTCTCTTTTAGTTGTCTATATTTCTATCCCATACGGCTGTACAGGTCATAGGTCACCATACATGGAATACAATCTTGTCTTATGATAAAAAGGTGCCAAAGTGATCACGCATAGCTTAACTGTGTAATGTAGACATAGAAAAAGGAAAGAAGAACAGATTAGAAAATGCATATAAAGGTATAAAAATTAATTTCCATAACAAGATCTTTAAAATACTATGATATTCCAGGAATACAGTAGTACAAATAGCACAGTTATGAGGGTTGCTGAAGGTGTTTTCTTACGGATGAGTGTGAGGGGTTAAATTCTTCGCATGTCCATGTGTGTTGAGGAGAACATGGGAAAACGTTAACAAGCGCGGGAAAATGAATCGTCTATTCATTTTGATGTGAGCAACGGATACCATTGTAAATATAAACATGTTAAGATATTTGACTGTGGTGGGAATTTCAACACTAATAACGCACTCAAAATAAGGCCTAGTTGACAATTTAGCATTCCGGGTCTGCAAAAGATTTTTCATAACGGTCGTAACTTTATTTAGAAGTTGCTGATCAGTATGAAGTGGGGAAAATCAGTTTTCTATTCATTCATTCATTCATTTTCATTTCGGCTTAGTCCCTTTATTAATCTGGGGTCGCCACAGCGGAATGAACCGCCAACTTATCCAGCATATGTTTTACGCAGCGGATGCCCTTCCAGCTGCAACCCATCTCTGGGAAACATCCATACACACCCATTCACACTCATACACTACGGACAATTTAGCTTACCCAATTCACCTGTACCGCATGTCTTTTGGACTTGTGGGGGAAACCGGAGCACCCGGAGGAAACCCACGCCAACACAGGGAGAACATGCAAACTCCACACAGAAATGCCAACTGACCCAGCCGAGGCTCGAACCAGCGACTTCTTGCTGTGAGGCGAACGTGCTACCCACTGCGCCACTGCGAGGCAGTTTTCTATTAAATGTTACTATAATGTTTAAGAGAGAAGGAAAGATAGGCCTAAATGCGTTTTATACACGTTTATTTTGTAACACTTCTAAAACTTCACATGTAATTAGCATTTTTACACCCAAATATGTTTCATACAGTAAACATGAACAATATTTATTAATCATATCTTTAAAAAAAAACAGTAAAAAAGTACTAATTAAAATAAATTAGAGTAATAAATTGTGTATTGTTCTATTTTTATGTTGACTGTAAACTGTTTTAAAAAGCCTGTGATTAAGGGATTTATTCACACGTTCTGATGAACAAAGTGACTTATTTACATTTAAGTTATCATTTATGTCATTCTACTATGGCTGACATTTATTAAAAGGCTCCATTATTCGATAACGGGGCGAGGTCGTGTGATTAAAATAAAATAAATAGCTCAAATAAGTACTACTGTCATTTCTTTCAGCTTGATGTTATACATTTTCTCAGAAAAATATGGCTTTAATCAGATTCCCGCACAAAATTAGAGCCGCACATTGTCACTTATTGTAATTTTACTGGCAAAATCCAGATTTCTTTTATTGAAAGTTGTGGGATCTGAGGTCTCATGTGAAGTCAAATAATGTCCCAATGCAGATTTTGACTGAATGTCTTTGATGAATGGATTGTGCACAAAACGTTATGAGAGACATCCACATGCCAAACTCCAATCGTACAGAAAAGTCCTACTGAATAAGCTGGATTTCGCCCATTAAATGGTGCATTTTGAACGATTGCATTAGAATTTGCATAGTGTTTTATTCATACAGACCAACACGGGCTCATTAGAAATACATGCTTCAGCCTACATTTTTGTGAACTGCAAAAATGTATTTTAACATACACTTGACTGCAGTTTCTAGATAAAATGAACATTACAGGGCAGTTTGAGGTATCAAGACATTTGTGCTGTCCGATACATTACAAACCACGGGAGAGGGCAAATTCTTGAGCAGGATAGCGCGCTCCTTCTCATACTTCAGCCTCCACGTCAAAGTTCCTGAAAGCAAAGAAGGTCAAGGTGCTCCAGGATTGTCCAGCCCAGTCACCAGACATGAACATTATGAGCATGTCTGGGGTAAGATGAAGGAGGAGGTATTGAAGGTGAATCTTGGTAAACTCTGGGAGTCCTGCAAGAACGCTTTCTTTTCCTTTTTCAGCTTGATGAAAAATATGGCTTAAATCAGATTCTGCTGAATGAACAGAAATGCAAAAGACTTTCATGGAAATTTGTAACTTGTTTTATGTTTTGGCTAATTGGTGGTTAATTTGAAAAAAATAAATAAAATAAATCAACAAAAACAAACAAGTTAAAATTAATTAAATTCATGTTTATTTAATTTCTCTATGAATGTCACTGTTTTAGACATTTGCCAACCTAAAATCAGATTTAATTGGACTCCATTTTGAATCAGCAGAACAAAACTTCCCCACTCGCCCACACAAAACAGAGACGACAACAAAAGACGACGACATTCACGGAACATAAAAAACAAGCAAACTTTAATTATAACCTTAATCTTGAAATCGAACAAGCAACCCCCCCCCCCCCCCCCAAACACTCAGATAGAGAAATTCAATCTTATTTACAGCATACATGATCCAGATATACAATATTCATGAATAAACAAATCATATTGGTTACTAAGCAACAACTGGCTTATGCTCTTCAAGTGCACTCCATATTGGTATTTGGTTATGAAATGCTCCCAAAAAAATATATATAATAATTTAAGCAACATTTCAGTGAAACTTT
>CAIGQW010056847.1:1828735-1877690 GCA_903798125.1 Danio choprae | reverse complement strand
ATTTTGCTGACATTTTAAGATTATAAGGCTGAACGTGACATGAAATGCCATCCGTCTACAGAGATATCTCCTTACAGTATTAGTTTATTACAGTTTACAGTATTTCTCTGTTCCAATCAGGATATCACAATAATTAACCCTGAAACAATATGCGCAATCACTACCAGATTGCTGTTGTGTTTGCGATAAGGAAAAACGCTAAACACATGCGGGCAATTCTTCTTTCTTTCTGCCAACACAGCACACATTCCTGATATGTGAGTCCCATCTCACACTCAATACACTACAATTATATGGTATAAATACAGCACTACAACATACAAAAGAGAGAGATCGACTTAGAATGTCACATACCAGTTTAATAATGATTTAATCAGCTGTAGTTAGAAATTATGCTGTTTTAATCTTCTAAGAGCTTATTATGTGGTCCAGTCGCCATCTTGTGGATAGACAACATCAACCGTCTTTGGTCTGCTCAGTATGGCAAACTAATGGCCGCCGACGTGCTGTCTCTCAGAAATTATAAATATTTTAAAATAGACACTATTCTTATAAATAAACTGCATAGTTGCAATCTAAACAACTACATTCATGCCTAAAAAAGCCTCAAAAGTACATTATGTTGCCCAACAGCAGGAATATTTGTCAAACTGTAGTGTCCTCTGCTTGTTGCTGTATGTGGGCGGAGTAATACACAAATGTGAAGGGGCAGTACAAGTGCTGTTACTGGCAGAATATCGCACAGCTATCAGCCAATCAGATTCAATATATATTAAGATGTTAATTATATGCCACCTTTTCTACCATTTTCATTGAGTTTCTTGAACTTTTTTGGAATTTTGAGCAAGAACTTCAGGAACTCTATAATAGCTCTTCGTTGTTTCTCGATTTAACTGATTTTAACAACCATAAACAACACAAAACATAAACATTCTGAATTTCTGCTAGCAATTCCTATATGCAAAAAGAAGTCCCTGCCCTCTATCTGAATTTCACGCGCCAGCAATGGTGTCATATGCAAACAACTTATTAGATGCTCAGTTTTTGTTGTCTTGAGTGGCTGGTGGGGGGGTTCACCATGACAGACCTTTTAATTATTTGTGACTAAAAACTGTAACACTTTTTGGTTTTGGCCTAATAATGAACAATGTAATGGGCATAGACTATGAATTTCATGTTTCATTGTATTTTTTATTGTACCCTTTATTGTACCATATTTTTCTTTAAACACACAAGCTTCTTCTACAAACGAGCACCATTTGCATGTTGATCAGATCTATAGTTCCTGTGCGGTATTTCCAAAAGCACCAAGAATAAAATCATCAGAGCAGAGCTCATTAATATTCACAACCATTCCAAATATGGTAAAAACCAAGCTTTTTATTCTAGGGGCATATTCTGTGGTTGTAAATAAACAGTTTTTTTGTTTTTTTATAAACTTACATAAGCCACAGTGTTTTGAGTTTACTGCCATATCAGCTTCTACGGCTATTTCTTGGCAAAAAAACCAGATCAAAATAACACTTTTCCAAAATAAAAAAGGTATCTAGCAATAAAAAGACACCAACAACAATAAACAATACATAAAATAAAAATCTAATAAGAATTAAGAAAATAAGAAAAAAAAAAACCAGTTTACACAGATTTACATTTGATGAAAACAAATCTACAACTTTTTGAAGGATTCACAATTAAAAAATAATTACTAAATCTAAATAAGTCTCTCCAAATAAAAACCGTCAAAAACAGTATATAAATATAATACGTAAAAAGTATATGTTTGACAGTTAAGTTACTTTTGCAATATTGACATTTTGGAGGAACTTCTCCTTTGAGTAAATGTCTATGAGTGAGTCTAGTGTGTCCAATACGGTATAAATAACCTCACTATGCCTTGAGTTTAAAGAATAGTTTGAACTTCTTCCTAAGGGCTGGATTTTGAAAAGTTTATTGTTTGAGTGCTGATTCCATTCTGCTTACCATTTGTGTAGAATATAGCTTTTAAGTCTGCACTCCTTAATTCTTTACCTATAAGCCACATACCCACTATGTAGATATCAGCGAACAATTTAACTAATTGAATAAATGCACTCTATGGTACCTTTAAACATACTGAGTGTATTTCAGATCAAACTGTCACTTCAGAATAGAGTCAATTTAATTGGATTTATGCCATGACCCCTGCAGACTTTCTAAAGTCAGTGCATACTGCATTTTCATATATAACACATTCAGAGCTCACGTTGTCTAGGAAAACAACTTCAAAGCAGGGTCATTCAAAATCCATTCAATGTCAAACACATAATTACCAGCCATTAAGCTTCTTTTATTCGTTTCCTCAGTAAATCGAGACCGACATTGAAATTACTGCGCAACATGATTGTCATTCATTGCTTAACATCACCTTATTCATGTTTAAAAGCATGTAAAGCTACTCCAGTTTCATGAAGAATTAACATTCAAGGCCTCCGCCGAACGCTTTGAGAATTAAAGGTCATGTTTTAATTCAAGTCTTTGTGTGAGTGAGACATTAATATGGGCTTACATTTGTTCTCTATGAACTGGTGAAGGAGGCATGATTTCCCAGTCCCGGCGCTGCCAATCACCAGGAACTTGAACAGGAAATCTGAAACCGAGAGGGAGAGAAGAAGAAAGGAAATCATTAAGGCTGTTGCGCTGCATGGAGAACACGTTTAAAGGGTGGTTTGGATGTCGTTCAGAGCACTGGGCCATCCAGATATGCTTCATTCCGACCGAACTGAAGCTCTCCTTCATTCTTATGTCCGTCCAAGTGAAGCGTGCTTTCTTTGAACAATTAAGCCAATCTTGAAAAGTAATGTTCTTCCCAGAAGAGTTGCCAAGTAACCGTCTAAAACATGCATTAAACTGCAGATGGCTCATATCTGTGCTATTGTGCGGCAGGGTTGATTGTGCAAAAATGAAGACGGCAGATGGAAAACCACACCAATACTGCTCATTACAGACTGACAGTGCTTCAGGCTTTCCCTAAATCGTGTACAAACTCACAGTGAATGTTAATATAGAGGTTTATTAATAAATAATAATGGTATCCAAGAAGCATTTGGAATACATGACAAAAATACACATTTGTAGAATGTTTGGGGCCTTTTTCAACTTTACTGTATAGGACAATTGAGTTGAGACAGGAAAATGTGGAGTAGAGAAAGGGAAACAGGATCAGCAAAGGACCTTGAGCTGGGACTCGAACTCGGGTCACTGTGAGCAACTCAGTGGTATACGGTGGCACACTAGAGCACCATCTGCTGTTAAAAACTAGCCTAGAGCACCATCCGATGTTAAAAACGTGCCTAGAGCACCATCTGCTGATTAAACACTTACCTAGAGCACCATCTGCTGATTAAAAACTGGCCTACCATCTGGTTAAAAACTAGCCTAAAGCACCATCCGCTGTTTAAAACTTACCTAGAGCACCATCTGCTGTTAAAAACTAGCCTAGAGCACCATCTGCTGTTAAAAACTAGCCTAGAGCACCATCTGCTGTTAAAAGCTAGCCTAAAGCGCCTTCTGCTGTTAAAAACTTGCCTAGAGCACCATCTGCTGTTAAAAACTAACCTACCATCTGCTGTTAAAAACTAGCCTAGAGCACCATCCGCTGTTAAAAACTTGCCTAGAGCACCATCTGCTGATAAAAAAAAACTTGCCTAGAGCACCATCTGCTGAATAAAAACTGGCCTACCATCTGGTTAAAAGCTAGCCTAAAGCGCCATCTGCTGTTAAAAACTTGCCTAGAGCGCCATCTGCTGTTAAAAACAAGCCTAGAGCGCCGTCTGCTGTTAAAAACTAGCCTAGAGTGCCATATGCTGATAAAAACTAGCTTAGAGCGCTGTCTGCTGTTAAAAACTAGCCTAGAGTGCCATATGCAGATAAAAACTAGCCTAGAGCGCCGTCTGCTGTTAAAAACTAGCCTAGAGTGATATATGCTGATAAAAACTAGCCTAGAGCGCCGTCTGCTGTTAAAAACTAGGCTAGAGCGCCAAATGCTAATAAAAACTAGTTTTGAGCGCCATCTGCTGCTAAAAACTAGCCTAGAGCGCCATCTGCTGTCAAAAACTTGCTTAGAGAACCATCTGCTGTTAAAAACTAGCCTAGAGCACAGTCTGCTGTTAAAAACTAGCCTAGAGCATCATCTGCTGTTAAAGAGCGCCGCCTGCTGCTAAAACTAGCCTAGAGCACTGTCTGCTGTTAAAAACTAGGCTAGAGCGCCATCTTCTGTTAAAAACTAGCCTAGAGCACCATCTGCTGTTAAAGAGCGCCGCCTGCTGCTAAAACTAGCCTAGAGCGCTGTCTGCTGTTAAAAACTAGCCTAGAGCGCCGTCTGCTGTTAAAAAGCATCTCAGAATCGATATAAGAGAGAATAGCAATGCAATGCAAATCTCAAAAACGATTAGTCACCCCACAAATAGATTAGATTTATTGCACTGCTTTGGTGTCATGCGTGTTACCATAATACTGTTTATCATTTTTGTGAATGACATTAATCACCTTCTACATAGTATGTTTTTCTAATTGTGGAAAAGATGTTCACCATGAGACTTTTTCATCATCACCTGCTTTTGGTGGTGCTTTTGTCTGTGTATAACAAAGGTACAATGTAGATGTTAATACTCCAAAATGTTGATTAATTACCATTGTACAAATTTCTGGGAACTCCATATGCCAGGTTTTACCATCAATTTTCAGAATTATGTTTTTACACTATAAATTCAACCAAACTGAAACCAAATTTACAGTGCAAATCATTGCTGACGACACAATGCCATGATATCTCGAGGGTGTTTGCGGTGCAAAAGTTCATTGGGGTTAGAGCAGGTCTGGACTCGACCCACACAGCAGACCACAGGGGTCAGACACTGATCGCTACGAGACGAGAGCTATCCTAAAAGGCCTTTGTGTTGGAAAAGGACATGGAGAAAGAGCTATTTGCATGTGTGGGTATGACATGTGGTCAGCTGTAATTACTGGAACAGAGGAGGGTTTCAGGGGGACTCGCGGATACAGGAGGAGGATGTATGGAAATGTATATATGGATCATAACAGAACAGCATGTTCATACGCATTGAAAATATGCCAGAGCATTCTGGACGATCATCAACGGTTTTAAAACCTTCAGAGCGGTCTACAAAGGTAGATATCATGGAAGGTCATGGAAATTAAAATGATTGCAATCTACACTCCAAAAAAAAAAAAAAGAAAGTCACATTTGTTGTTTGTTCAAACTACTTATTTAAATTAAGCTGAAACAACACAATTCTTGAGTTTTTTGGGGGGACAACTTAATTGTTTTATGTTCAATCCACTTAAATTTGTAAAAACTATTAAGTTAATGTAATTCCTTCATGGAAGACAGCATTTTTTATAGTGTAAATTCAAAAAATTATATTTTCTGGTCATTCGAACTTTTTTAAAATGAGCTGAAGCAACTATTTTTTTTGGGGGGGGGTAACTTAATATTTTTATGTTCAAACCACTTAAATGTGTTGCTTTAACTTAAGCCCTGGTCAGAGCACACAATTTTTGTTGTCGGTTACAAAAGTCACTATGTCAGATTATGTAATTTTGTCATGATAAAATCTTGACTTGCCGTGTGCAACAAATATGCCAGACTACACGTTGCTTCACGATCAGTCATCCCATGACGTCTATGACGAGCATGCTGTTGCCAAGAGGCTGCAGCAAGGGGACTGCACCTACAGGCTGCATTACTCCTCCAAAAGAAAAAAAATCTCCAATAAACACTGATGCTTGATGTCAACAAGGCCACATTATTTAAGGGCATTCGTTACGACATTAATAAAATATGTTGTAGTCAAAGTTAGTTTGTTTGTTTATTTTCTAAATGTATATTTTCCTGCCAGGGTTGCTTATTAAACACTCCCTCGTCTGAACTTGCCGCGAGTGAGACGGATAAAATGAAAGCACATCAGCACAGAGGATAAATCAGATGCTCACAACATAATCTTTAAAATTATGACATAGCGAAACAAATCATCCACCCACAGTTCTGTAGAGAACGGACAAAAAAATATATAGTTCATATATTTTTCTTGGAAAAAATTATCTTTTTAAAACTAATTTCGTTTGGTATCATTTGTATCTCAATTTTAATGTATTTTTGTTGGTCCGTTATCTACTAGATAAACAAGACTAATGAATAACATTTCAGATGAAGTGCTTCAAAATAAGTCAGCTATATGCTTCAGCGCCAAAACACAAACTGGTTTGTTAAATCAAATAATAATCTAGCCTAAATAAAATTAAAGTGAAATATTCAGTTTCAGGTAAGTCTATATTAAACAGTTTTCACTGTTGACAAAATCATTCGTTGCGGTCAGTTTTCATATGAATTATAAGCAGGACAGGCTTTTACCTGACCTGTGGATTAACAGCAGCACCCAAGGATATAACCAAGAAATGATGTGCTCCTATTGTCCAGTGTCACCCACGTGACGGAACCCGTCGTGAAAAACGGGAAAAAAGTAAACATGCTAGACTTTCTGCAATTGTGTCGTGAGGCGGCGCAGACATGGTATCGGTTGTCATGAACTATACCACATTACACGAGGAGAAACAATTAAATTTTGTGTCATGACGCCAATTTGTCGTTTACGAATCCCCACAACACCCTACGTCAAGGAAATCATGCCAAAATTGTGTGATCTAAATGTGGCTTTAATCGATTTGCGTTGGGACAACATTTGTTGCAAAAAAGATTTAGAGTGTGCGATCAATCAAAAAAACAACACATTTTTACATTTACACAATTTTGTTATATTTTGTAAATGTAAATGTTCAATTTAAAACCTAATTATTTAAAATATTATTTTAAACATGCTCAATGTTTATTTAATAAATGATATTTAGTGCATAATTGTTGTAATTTTTATGAATTCTTTCATGGATATTGCAATAAAAAAAGAAAAGATACAACAACATTTAACAACATTGATGTTTTTTTAAAGCAATTAACATTTTTATTCAGTAAGTACATTAACATGTGACAATAAAGCAATGTATAAAGCAATAATTTTTTTTTATTATTATTTTTAACTATATTAACCCCTTATTGTCACCTAACTTTGAGTTCAGACTTGAAAAGTATATCTAGTGTGTGAAGATAAGTTCAGGTAAGGACAAAACTTGTTTTTCATTAAAAATGTACAGAAAAGCCTCACAGTTATATAGACCTTATGTGAGCATTTTGAATTGGTGATAAATATACACTACTGTTAAAAAAAGTTAATACATTTTTTTCGAAGCTTTAAAAAATACAATACAAAAATGATAGTGATATTAATTACACTGTTAACAATTTCCAGAATCTACAGTAACTTACTTGCAGGAGTTTGTCAGTAAATTACTGTAAATCAATTACAGCACCATTTATATTTCTGTATATGTATTTTTCAGTATTGTATATATTTGTACATGTAAAATATACAGTAATTTTCACATTGCAACTTTAAAATAGAGTAAATGTAAAAATGTTATTATTTAATAATTTTATTATGTATTATTTTATTATTATTCTTTCTATTGAAATTTAATTTACAATCCAAATTAGTCAAGTATTTCAAAGGTAAATAATCTGCAAGCATCATTACTACAGTCTTCAGTGTGACAAGATCCTTTAGAATCCCTTAGTCTAATATCATGGTTCCTGCTCAAGAAACACTGAAGTAATTATTATTATTATTAATTCATTCATTCATTTTCAACCGCTTTTCTGGGGCCGGGTCGTGGGGGCAGCAGTCTTAGGAGAGAACCCCAGACTTCCCTCTCCCCAGACACTTCCTCCAGCTCCTCCGGGAGGATCTCGAGGCGTTCCCAGGCCAGCCAGGAGACATAGTCCCTCCAGCGTGTCCTGGGTCTTCCATGAGGCCTCCTCCCGGTGGGACATGCCTGGAACACTTCCCTAGGTAGGTGTCCAGGAAGCATCCGAAACAGATGCCCGAACCACCTCAGCGGACTTCTTTCAATGTGGAGGAGCAGCGGCTCTACTCCGAGCTCCTCCCGGGTGACAGAGCTTATTATTATTATTATTATTATTATTAATATTTTAGTAAAAATCAGATGGTAGACATAAAAAGCCATTTATTTGAAGTACAAATTAAAGAAAAAACGCACATGCAAAACTATTTAAAAAGGTTTGAAACCCACGCCAACACAGGGAGAACATGCAAACTCAACGCAGAAATGCCAACTGACCCAGCCGGGACTCGAACCAGTGATCTTCTTGCTATAAGGCGACAGTGCTAATATTTCATAATAATATTATTTCACAATGTTTTGACTTTCAAAAACAAGAAAAAAAAAAGAAACAGACATTGTAAATCCAATCCTTTTGTACAGCTCCATCGTGAATATTCAATCATAAATTAAGGAAGCTAAAAATTGCAAGAACCTTCCACAATCACTCCAACATGACATTTACGCATAATAAATCATATTAAATGAAGAGGTCCAGACTCAGACAGTCAGCTAATGGCTGCTATTTCTGGTCTTGAGTATGTGTGTGTGCATGTGTGTGTGTACTCTCACAACATGACCTTCAGCTCATCTTCATGAAAACAAATAGGTGACTAAACATTCACAGTCAATAGATACAACCCCCTTAAAAACATATTTTTTGACACTTAAGGAAACGCAAGACAATTATTGTTTGCTTATATCTGACATGTGTGATGTATCAGTTCCCTTTAATGAACTTTAAAAGGAAATGAAAGGGGATCCAGTTTAAATTAGGCATTTTTGATACAATGTACTTGTACATGTTTTATAATATACATTTAAAAATAACCATATGTAAGAACATCTGCAAATAATGCCTGTGTTCCATCAATAATCTATTAAAATCGATATTACAAGTAATCTTTAGCAAGTGATGTGAAGCATATGTTCTTTTCCCATTTGGTGTGAACGCGATAAAATACCCAAGACATGATATTTGACATGAAACACGAAATTTAATCGTAAGCTTGCCAAACAGTTTTGGAGAATTTGATGTTTCCCCGAGCATACTACCCGAGAGGTGTTTCAAAGATGGCTGCTAACTGAAATTACTTTAACTGAAACAGCTTGAGCATCAAAACCATCATTCGCGTGAGAAATTCACTTCATTCGCGAGTGAAATTCCCTTAATTCACGAGTGAAATTTACTTCATTCGTGCATGAAATTCAACGGCATGGAGCCGTTGTGTCTGGCTAAATTAGATCTTTCACAGGTACACCCAGCTCCGTGAGTTTGATGAGCTGTTTGATGAGCTGTTGTCCTGTGTCGGCAGGAGGATTTCCACTCGGGACACCAACTGCAGGCACTATGTCATAATCATGCACATTGATTTGTAAACACAGCACGAATGTCCAACAAAGTTCAGATTTTTTTCGAGTGTTCAAAATGCTCAATTCGACCCATGTCATTCGCTAAATTCATGACGCCTCATTCACGCAAATCGCGCCGCATCTATGCATTGACTTAACATATAAGTCACTCACGCTTGACGATTCATCCGCGTCTGGTGTGAACAGACTTTGACCCAGCATTAGAGCAGCTGACTGTTGTATTGGTAACCTAGTAACCAACAGTAAACAAGGCAATCATAATAGTCATGTTGGTGCAATGTTTGCTACGTCAAGGTTTATTCAGCAAACGCATTTCCATCTTCCATTATTCGTATTAGCCCTTTATCGAACAAATACAAAACCACCTCAAGTAAATGAAACTTTCCCAAGTTGGATGATTTCTATTCAAAATTGTGTATTTCCATTACTTGTTTCTCATGCAATAATTAAAAATGTGCACCAATAGTGGGTGAATGAAACGCAGCAAGTCACTATAAAGGTGAATTTCTGCCAGGTTGAATAATTATGTGTGGAGTGTTTGCACCAAAATCACATAATTCACCAGATTTGTGTCTACTGCACAAGTAAAAAAATAAATAAATTCAACTCATTTCAAATTCATATGAGAAATTTGCTATTTCCATCACTCGTTTCTCATGCAATAATTACATTACATTAATACAGGGTGGTGGAAATCCAGCTAGTCACTCATGACAATTGCTAGAGCGAAAGCATGTTAAGAAAAATGTCAAGAAACATGTAAATTAGTATTGTTGTTTATCATCAGCGTGTCGTTTTTCAAGAGCGATGTATATCAATACGCCATAGAAGAGCAATAACATTGCAGGGCAAGATGGCCATTCTTTCTCCACTGGCATGGAAAGGTGATTTGTAGGCCAAGTACAATGAAGCGGTGGGCCTCGGTTTCACAGGGGATTGATGAGGAGAGAAAGGAGAGATGCGAGTGAGGGGGAGATTTCTGCAACATGAAACTAGCATCCACATTAACTACATGAATATTTTATGATCTACAGCACAAATACATCAGTCGATATTCAGACAAACGACATGCCTTCAACCGGTGATTTAAAAGAGCCACACACGCTTTATGGCTACATTTACAATAGAATAATAAAGTATATCAAACGGTGTACTCTTACCAACATTTGGAGAAAGACGTTTTTAAAACATTTCTTGGTTATTTAACATTATTCTGTATTCTGGGATCAACTATTCGCTATACTGTGCATTTTGACAAATGTCGTACTAGTTCATATAAATCTCACTCCATGTAAACAATATATTTGCACACCAAGCATAAATGTAAATTATATTGTTGATAATAGAGCAGCATGCTATTCAGAACAGATTTTAGATCACTGAAACACCAATATGAAACTGCTTTCAATACCCATTTTACAATAACAATGTGAAGTGAAACTACTAAATGCATAGACAAGACTACACAAATTTTTCTACATGAGGAATCAACTTTAATCACACTGTAAAACCTGATAAGTTAACTCAAACTGTTTGAGAAAACCAATTGCGGCAAACAGTTTAAGTTTTGAAACCAAATGGTCTGAGTACTGTAAACTTATATATATTGAGTCATATACACTTTTATTATTTGAGTTGATATTGTCAGTTAAGTATTATTAACTTAATATTAATACTAAACATTAGTACTAATGTTTAGAGTATTAAAGTTATTAGTATTAGTAGTAGGACAGAACGATAAATCGCATGCGCTTGTAGTGCCCATTATTCCATAAAGCTGGCTCTACATCCAGCTGTGAATCTCCAGCACTTAGGTTCAGCTGAAGAAGCGTTTACTACACAAAACCATAGTTCTCTGCCAAACTGCGCAAAATATCACATGCGATAGTCAAATTGCAAATAATCATTCTGCGATATTGACAGCTGTTTGCGTAGCTTCTTGATGGACTACAGCTCTTTGCAGTAAATGTTGTTAATGTTAAACCTGAAAGCATGTGCAAATAGCACATATAAAGATGTTATTCAAATGTTACTTTATAGCTTTAGTCAAGTGTTTAAATTAAGTCCTTCTTTAAAATGATGTGTCTGCTTACAGATAATAAAGCACCCAGCATATTTACATATTAGCATTCTAAGCAGTGACAAAGACATTGCATCATTACATACATTATTTTCAGGAAAATATAAGAAGTTGAAAGCAAATGAAAGCATTACATTTTATAATTATCCTATGCTATAAAGATTTACCATAGACTGGCATTTCCTGGGTTTCTTCGGGGCAATTCGCTATTCTGTGCAACTCGAGAGTGCTCTCTGGCCTTCTGGAAGAGATTTACTACTGATCACATTACCGTACTTTCCTCGCATGATGTGCAAGACAATCGCAGCTTTTGCTAAATCGCAAATGCGATTTTATATCAATATATCGTTCTGCCCTAATTAGTAAAGTATTAGTAACTTAAACATTTTAAGTTCAGTTATCAAATCTGTATGAGTTCAGTTAACTTAAATAAATTAAGTCCAAACAACTATATAGCTACTCAAATGGTTTGAGGAAACCGACCACGGTAAATGGTTTAAGTCGACTAAACTCAAATGAATAAACTTAGTCAACTTTAATGGTTTGCCATAATCTGTTTCTCGAAAATTCATGTTAAAGGGATAGCTCACCTAAAGCTAAAAATTATCTCATAATTTACTCAACCTTCACTTGTAACGGAACTCAAAAAGGTTTGTAACCCCTTAAGGGAAAGAAGATATATAGTGAGTACATTTTTACTTTTGGGTAAACTATCCCTTTAACATGACATGTTGTTGTGACCAGCTTGGTGATGTCAACCAACAAGGGCATACTCATCCTAGGAACAGTTGCCTTGAACCGTGCCAAAGCACGCTTGTCTCCCTCCCCTCTCCCCCAACAGCCTACACTCACCTTCCTGCATTTTACCTTCCGAGCCGGAGCACGCATACGTCATTGATAATGCGACTGTTCAGTTTAACAGGAAGAAAAAGTGCTCTCGCTCAGCACAGTGGACATTGCTTTAGTTATATCGTTTTGTATTATTTTTTGTTGTTTGGGATGCAGTGACACGCAGTCAAATATTTTGCCGAACAAATCCACCACTTTTGACACTCATAAATTATCATAAAAGTCCTCGTGCTGCAGGTATTAGGAGGTTTGCTAAAGGTGTAGCTGACGTGCAGTGACGGGTTTGCGTCTTTAATAAACTATGACAGTTGTCATGACAGAATGATTACTAAATCCATATGAAACAGTCCCATAAAAGTGATGTCATGTCTATAGTTTCGGGCTCAGGCCCACTTTGTACTCACACTACAAGCGTGCCGCGCCAAAGCCCAACCGAACCGTGCTCTGGCACACCTCTTCCAACAGGGCCAGGGCCGGCAAACTGAACCGCGCCTGGGCTCGATTCGGAGCACTCACACTTGTCAAACGAACTGGGAAACGAGCTCGGGCACGGTTGGGATAGCCTATTGTGAGTGCACCCTAAAAAACTCAGTTCATCATTATAATTTAAGTTCATTTGACGCTTTCAATTTTAGCTGAGAGTTGATAACTGCAAATTTGGGTAAAAGAATAACCCTCATCACTTGTTACCCTGCCATCCAGTCCTACAGTACTTGTACAATGACTAAACAACAAAAGGAGTAGTTAATACTGCATTTTTACATTCAGTAATATTCTTCGAAATGAGATACTAGTTTCATTTTGTGTGTAAATTATATCTTTTTAAAAATTTGAGTGGATTAAGAAAAAAAAGAGAAAAAAAGTATTAAATGATTATTACTAGTGAGCCTAAAAAAATATTGCCATTCAGGTACGTAAAGAAGAAAAGCACAGTACCTCTTCCAGTGAACATTCCCTTTTCAATGTATCAATGTTAGCCACAGCGAAGGCAAGTGGTGCTTGTTTGCATAAGTGACTTTTCTGTCGGTGTGTAAAAATGAAACAGAGCAGATACAGTTGATGCAGAGCGATGATGCATGATGTTGATGAAGGAAGTGACATGCAGAGTCACCGCAATGAAACAAACTAATCCTTAAACCACAGATGTTTCTGTTGAAACTCGACTTTAGTGATTTCAGCTGTTTTGTAGAGAAGCTTGTTTCCACCACAGCATTTAAAAAAAGAAAAAGGCTACTGAGACTTTTAATCTCACAATTCTGACTTTTGCAATTACGAGTTTAAAATCACACAAATTCAATTTAGAGAAAAAAAAATATATATATATATTCAGAATTGCAAGATATAAACACAATTGCTGAATTCTGACTTTACATAACATAACTCTAACATTTTCTCAAAATTGAGACTTAATTCCTGTCGACTGAAACTGTTTTAAGATATAATAACTCACAACTGCAAGAAAAAACAACAACAAATTAACAGGTTAAAATTACACTCGAAAAATAACTTGTGATGCTTGTTTAAACTACTTATTTAATATGAGTTGAACCAACATTGAATTCTTAAGTTTTGTTTGGGACAACTTGTTTTATGTTCAATCCACTTAAATTTGTAAAAACAACTAAGTAATCTTAGTCTATTTGTGTTGGGACAACATGAAGAAATTGTGTAGAACCCAGCATTTTTACAGTGTAGTCTGCTTAAAAAAAAGCATTGTATTCCATAGCAGAAACAACCTTTTATAGTTTTACTAACTATTGTACCAGACTTTTAGTCATCTATTCAATCACATACTTTTCATGAATTTTTATTCTTCAAATAAAATATAAAATCTGCAAAGTCATGTCAGCAAATGCGGAAAGAACTACAAAATAAAAAAATGTTAAATGAAACTGGCTGTAGTGTAAATCTCATTCAAAACAACACCAAAAAAGAGAGATGGGACCACGAATGTGCAAAAATGATGCCGAAATTTGCATTCATTTGTGACTGATGTTCAACATTTAACAAACAGGCTGAGTGAATGATTCAATGGCACACAAAAAAATGCTCACTTTTCACTGAGCCACCAAAGAAATACTAGTACATAAAATCTCTGGATTGACAGCAATAAGAACAGAATTATAATGAAAGTTGAACGCTCAAATTGATGCTGCAGGGGTTCATCCCGCTATGGTGAGCCCTGATAAATAAGGGACTAAGCCAAAGGAAAATGAATAACTGAATGAATGTATTGAGGTAAAGTTGGTTTTATATTCGCACATTCGGACTTTCTCCTTAATAATATAATTTCAAAATAGTATTCTTTGCAAATTCTAAACAGGGAAATCATATTAGCAGCCAAAGATTATCAAAGTACAACATTGTCTATTAGTGCTAATGTTGTTTTAAAGTAATACTTGCATGCTATTTTAGACCGAATATTCAAAGTAGAATGGTAAACAATACAGGGACAGTTTCCCAAGTGAACATTTTAAACGAATGTCTGAATATAAAACCAACTTTATCTCAATATAAATAGGTTTGGTACACATTTATAGGTTTGGTACACATAAATAGGTTTGGTACAACAGCCTGAATGAGTCTTTGTGATTGATTGATAAAAAAAACCCCTGATGAATTTAATCACTAGGGCCAATAAAACTGCATTAGAAAACTTCACATTCATAAGATCAGATTCATTTTTGGTCATCACAGTCCTTAACTGACCAGCATTCACAAAAGAACGATGATTAAAAAAATAAAATAAAATAAATAAACCAAATTCAGGTAATAAAGAGGATGAAGTTTCTAAAATTTAAGTAAAGATGTGTTTATATTCGCACATTCTGACTTTATACGAAATATTATATTATATAATATAAATAATATATTATTCTAAATAGGGAAATCGTATTACCAGCCAAAGACTATCAAAGTACATCATTGTTCACAGTCAATTAAATAATGCTAATGTTGTTTTGAAGTTGTCATCGAACGAGTGTGTGAATATAAAATCAACTTTACCTCAATGTTTCTAAAAGTCCCTTCACTCTACTACTACTTCAGCCAAATATTTGTTATATTCAGAGTGACCAAAGACCTAATGGTTTGTCATGGTCATGAAAGACTCTATGAGCAAAATGAAAAAAACAAAAAACAAAAACATATTTGTCCCAACCTATGTTTTTGCACAATTTGAATGAGCCTAAAAGGAGCTCTTTAAGTGAATGACTCAAAAGATTCAATTGATTAATCGAATCACCGGGGCGAATCAAAACTCCAGGCAACCAAAGCGTTTTAGCATATCTAAACACTTTAGGCAGAGAACATTTCTGATTGGCTGAACGAGAGCGGGCCGCGCCCCTCACTTTTCTGGTTGTTTACAGATCTCAGAACTGTCGAAAACACGTGTGATCGGTTATTATTATTTACCTTTTCTGTTTAATACTGAGATTTTCAAAACTAATTCACTTAAAGCACTAATAATAAGATGCAGGAGCGTTCTATTACATATATGTATATGATGGTTTAAAACACATCATAATTATGGCATGACCAGGAATTCTAAAATAAATGTATCAGCTTTTTGTCTATACCTACGCATGCGTTTTAGGTAACGTTGTTATCATCACCACAAGCCTACTGCTTATCTGACAGGCCCATCTGAGAGTGTGGAAATTACCCTAATAAACACATATTTACACACAGTCTCGGCCAGCAAGAATGACAGCAGCATGGCTAAGCACTTGTGACTGACACATCACGTACTAATCGATATTTGCGTAAAAACTAGAGATCTGAGGTCAGAAACCGTCTGCCTGCTGGTGATGTTGATACAGCACGCGCGCTCACTCTCACGCACGCGCCAGCCCTAGTTAGCTGTAAGCGCTAACCACAACAAAAATTGTCATTACCGTACGTCTCTGACATGTCGGTTCCACCGATGAAACCAATCGACCGGGCAGGGGATAGTTTTTATTGGCTTCTTCAGATGAAGGCTTTGCTGTTATTAGTTTCTGTGTGTAGCTGTGGTAGCCAAGAGGCTAATAATTAACTGCTGCTAACGCCTCTCGCAGTTTCCTGTTTTACAGCACAGACCTGCGCGTGCACAACGTGCTCGCGACAGAGGAGTGATGTCATGACGCAGATTAGTTCATGGGTAAATCCAGCTTTTAGCATCAGTCAAATGGTGAAATAAAAAAATAATCAATAATGAATTAATTAAGAAGCCTAATCGCCGTGATTTGAAAATAAAATCAATAAATAATGTTGTAAACGTGTAATTAGTGTAAAGGTAGTACTTGTTTTGACAGCTTTTATGCTAAAATAAATAAATAATATATATTTTTATTATTATTGTCATCATTATATTACATTTTTATTCATTTGTTTATTTTCAAATATATGTAATATGTTTATTAGTTGCGTGTTTTTGTAAGTGAGCGATATCAACAGCTATAATGTATATATACTGACAAATATAGCAATCCTTTTTCCTCAGCATGGATTATAATAGTCTGTTTGGTCACAATACTTAAAAATATATATTTATAAGGGCGCAGTGGGTAGCGCTGTCGCCTCATACCAAGAATGTCACTGGTTCGAGCCTCGGGTGGGTCAGTTTGCATTTCTGTGTGGAGTTTGCATGTTCTCACCATGTTCGCGTGGGTTTCCTCCGGGTGCTCCGGTATACCCCACAAGTACAAAGACATGCGCTAAAGGTGAATTGGGTAAGCTAAATTGTCCGTAGTATATGTGTATGAATCAGAGTGTATGGATGTTTCCCAGAGATGGGTTGCAGCTTGAAGGGCATCCGCTGCGTAAAACATGGGCTGGATAAGTTGCCGGTTTGTTCCGCTGTGGCGACTCCAGATTAATAAAGGGACTAAGCTGAAAAGACAATGAATATATTTATTAAAAATAATGAAAAAGAAAAACTTTAATTTTAAATGTAACTTTTTATGAGTTAGTCTTGTTTTAGATTTTTTTGATTTTAGAGTTTCCTTTTTACATGTTTTTAAATGTAAAATAATTAATCAAAGCAGATGTAAGTCTTTTATGTTGGTTGTCTTATATTTAATTAAAATTAAAATTAAAATTAAATACGCTATTGCACTTCTAGATTTATTACGGCAATGGACAACTTAATTAGCTTAGGCTGGTTATGCTTTTTAATTGTGTTATTTTAGGCTAGCATTTACTTAATGCAACGAAAATACTTTAATGTAAATGTAAAGACTTGTTTTAGATTTTTTTAATGTTTACATTAGCAGAGTTTTAAAAGAAAAATGATTTATAAAGGCAGCTGTATTTTGATGTCAGTTCATTTATACTTATATTTGATAACTGGCACAACAATACTTAGACGTTGTCAATAAATGTACAATAGTTCAATAGAGTTTATATATGAACACAAGGTGGCAGTCAAACTCCACGTACTCAAAATAGCAAAATACTGTATATATTCATTCATTCATTCATTTTCATTTCGGCTTAGTCCCTTTATTAATCTGGGGTCGCCACAGCGGAATGAACCGCCAACTTATCCAGCATATGTTTTACGCAGCGGATGCCCTTCCAGCTGCAACCCATCACTGGGAAACATCCATACACACTCATTCAATATGGTCAATTAAGCTTACCCAATTCACCTATACCGCATGTCTTTGGAATTGTGGGGGAAACCGGAGCACCCGGAGGAAACCCACGCGAACACGGAGAGAACATGCAAACTCCACAGAGAAATGCCAACTGACCAATACTTAGACGTTGTCAATAAATGTACAATGGCTCGAACCAGCGACCTTCTTGCTGTGAGGCGATTGTGCTACCCACTGCGCCACCGTGCTGCCATACTGTATATAAGCATAAAAAATTCAACGATGAAGTTTTTAATCCACTTTTTTTGCTCTAGCCGCCATTTTAATGAATGATTAAAAACGATTAGAAAGACCAATCGAATCACCGTAGCGAATCAAACGAGGCAACAAAAGCATTTTAGCATATCAAAACACTTTAAGCAGAGAAATGTACTTTAATATAGTTTAGTTGGAACACACGGTGGCAGTCAAACTCCATGTAGTCAAAATAGCCTTGCTAAATTTAATCTTAAGGCATAGTTTTCTCAAAAAATGACAATTTGCTCACTGTTTACTCACCCTCAAGAGGTTTCAAACCGTCATGAGTTTCTTTCCTCTGTTGAACACTAACGAGTTTCTTCAAAATATCTTCTGTCTTCAGCAGAAGAAAGAAAGTTGAAGAGGTTTGGAAAAATAAATAAGTAAAAGGTTCAAATAATTTTCAGTTTTGGGTGATTTTTTTTTTAAGCTGCTAAACATTTCCCCCATAAATCCTGAAAAAACCCACCACATATTTAACTAAACTGCAAAAAAAACTAAATGAAATGTGATTCTAAATAGTGAACACAAATAGAAATATTGCAATTATAATTACAAACATACGCTTACATTTTTGCGTGCGCATAATCAGCAAACAATGTATTGCTTGTCTGTTGTGTAAATGTGTGAGAATTCCTTAAAAGTGAGTTACACCTTATTTTGAGGTGTTCTTGTTACAGTGCTTGTAACTATTGATTTGACTAAGTAATATTAATTAATTACATGTATTTACTACTTGGTTAGAAGTTAGAATGCAGGATGAGTTTAGGATTTGTTGCATGTAATAGTACATATTTAATTATAATTACTATAGCAAATACACAGAACGTGTAACAAGGACATATTAAAATGAAGTTGCTGCTTTTTTGATGACATTCTTCTGTGAGTGTGAAGAGACTGTCATCTTCTGTCCTCACATTCCTTCATGCACGCTCCGAGGGGCCCAGAACACGTCTTCAAAGCCCTTGTCATGCCGGACAGGTGATAAATTACAGATCCCTCTGCTACTATCTACATCATTTCCTCCCTGCCTTTGTTCTGCCATGACAGATTCCCCAGCACGCTTTTTTGAAAGGCCTTTTTCTCCTTAGAGATTAAAGCGAGGAGGGAGAGCCTGCCTTATGGGGAGCGGATGTTTTCTTAATATTGTTTAAACTTTAAATGAAACGGGGTGTTTTTCAGACAGACCCCAATGCTTTATGTCGTATTCGTACTAGGCTGTAACACTTTTATTGTTTAGACTGTGAGTTCTCCATGTTTGTGACCTTGAACAAATCCGAGTGGTGTGAGATTAGGAGCAGTTTGGTCAGTGTATTTATATCAGTCTAAAATCATCGATTTTGTGTGTGATATGGGGATAGTTTATCCAAAAATGTAAATTTACTCACTATTTACTCTCCCTCAAGTGGTACCAAACCTTTATGAGTGCCTTTCTTCTGTTGAACACAACTGAAGATCTTTTTATGAAAGCTGAAAACGTGTAACCATAAGAAAAGCAAGTACTGTGGAAGTCAGTGGTTACAGGTTTCCAACATTTTTCAAGAATATATTTTTTTGTGTGATGAACTGAAGAAAGAAAGTCAAACAGGTTAAACTAAAGGGTGAGTAAACGATGACATAATTTTTTTTATTTTTGGGTCAACTATCCCTTTTTTAAAGAGACATGTCAGGACATGTTGCTGCTGGGTGAAAACTGCAGACTTAAATTAGATTAGACACATACAGTGCTGCTTAAAAGTTTGTGAGCCCCTTTCAGGATTGATGAAAATGTGAATCATTTTGATCAAGTACGAGAGATCATACAAAATGCATGTTAGTTTTTTTTTGTTTAGTACTATTCTGAGTAAGATATTTTAAAATAAGGATGTTTACATAAAGTTCACAATACTAAAAAAAGCTAAATTTTGGAAAATAAGGCCATGCCAAACTTTGGTTTTTATGTTTTGTGTGGTTACCTGAGGATCATGACTTTTATTTTTTCATTTGTTTTGTTTTGTGATGGTTGTTGATGAGCCCCTTGCATCTTCTGAAGTTAAACTGTCTCCATGTCCTGCAGATTTGACATTTTCCAGCATTTTTTGGGCATATTTGAACGCTTTCCATTGGTGACTGGATGATTTTGAGATCCATGTTTTCACACTAAGAGAACACAAGTATTAATTCAAATGCTCAGAAGGCTCCAGAAGAAAATGTGATGCATTAAGAGCCAGGGGGTGAAAACTTTTGGAATTTGAAAATCAAGGTAAACTTTACTTAATTTGTTTTCAGGAAAACATCCACGTATCTTCTGTTTTTAGCTGACAGCTGTGTTGACAGCATGTTGCCTTTTACACTACCAACAACATCTGATAGACATCACAGTGGTAATGTCCACACAACGTCAATCTGTAACATCATTAGATGTGGATATTTGGTTGTTTTAGGTTGTGTTGGAAAGTGACCAAAATCCAACATCCGTTGGACACTGACATTGGTCCCACGAAGTTTCCCACCGGAAGTTTATCGTTGGCTGAAAAAGACTAGCTGTGCATATAGCCCATTGTTCTACTTATTTATGAGCAATGGCAAACTGACCTTAGGATAAGCTAACGTTTCCATATTAAGGATATTAAGATAATAATTGGTAATACAACAAAAATAATGTACACCGGAAGTGGTGATGCAGCCGTTAGACTTCAGTTGTGCATTATTTTCTAATAATTCAATGGACTGGCATCAATTATTCAGCTAAAGATGCTGTTCAGATGTTGTTTTTGAGACTTTTGTCAGGTTTTTGTCCTCAAACCCAGTCCTTTGTGTGAGATTAGTTCTTTACACAGCTAATCCAAAACCTTTTGTTTTGTTTTGATTTGCTTGTTTTGTCTGTTGTTGGCTGTTTTGTCTGTTGTTGGCACAGCATCTTTAGCTGAATAATTGATGCCAGTCCATTGAATTATTAGAAAATAATGCACAGCTGAAGTCTAATGGCTGCGTCACCACCTCCGGTGTTTAACCCAGCACTGGCCGTTAGAGGGCAGAGTTTAGAACTTTATAAAAATAAACCTCTCAGTGTAATTCAGCAAGGAAAAGCCCATGTGTTCAGTATATCTCAGGAAAACAACAAGACTCTAGCAAACTATTTGGTGATAAAACATGACTCAGTGCACTTTATTTGAGAGCCTGTGAAAACACTAAACTTTCCTACTCATGAGTAAGTAAGTCACTTCCTAGAGTCAGGTTGCAGTCATTCTTTGTTTAGCAAATTCTCTACATGAGCAAAATAGATATTAGGATGGAGATATTAAAGGGCCCTCTAAAACCAAAGCACACCATAATCATAATGCTGTTGTTGCTTTTCAAACAGGTTCTGCCATTGGTTGACCAAATAGAAATCCTCATTTCAAATGTATTAGTTGTGTTTCTGCATATAAACTATAGGTCAGTAGAGGAAATGTGATTTTTTTTTCTTTGGTGCTGTATAGTTTCCACTATATGGTCTTGTATTGTCAGACCAGCATTAATAACTCCTCCTCAGGCTAAGACTGAAATACTCAGGTTTTCATAGGGAGAAATGACCTGAAAAGCAGAGTATTGTTTGCATTTATTTTCTCCCCACTTTCTTATTTTCTTCAACTCTTCAATACAGAAAAATGAGGAGGGTTCAAATAGAGCTCTTCCACAGAAGCATTAATAAACCCACACCTCAGGGTCTTGTGTGTGTTTTTAACCCATCTGTGGTCATTTTTCAGAGACAGGGTAATCCTTAGAGACAAGCATTGCTTTTGAAAGAGCAATTTTAATACAGTGGAGACTGACGTAAGCACTTCATTCAATTGTTTTTCTCTTGTAAAATTAGCGCAGATGCATTTGACCTATTGTATTTCAAGGACAAGGCTACAGATGATTCAGTGTTTGCTTGAAATTCATTCAAGGCATTTATCTTATCAGGAGTTTCAGGCTTTGTGTGAATAAATCACACAAAAGCATGGTACATAAATAAAAGTGTTGGACAATGTAACATAATTAGTCTTTTTCGTGGGTTATTTGTGAGATGTGAGCATAACAATAGGCAATAAAATCAGTAGTGGTAATCTGTGTGTAAATTTCTTTGAGGAAGATCATTATGAATAAATCAGAGGTTGCTCTACAAATATAGGTTTTACAAGCTGTATTTTATATATTATATATTCCCACTTTTTCTTTGCTTTTAATCTATTAGCATCTATTAGCAGTATGTTTAATATGTTTAATAATGTTTCAGAACTTGTTTTTTTTTTTTTTTTTTTTTAGCAAAAGCAACATATTGTAGCGCCCGGAGGGCGGATGGTGACAGAACGAGACATTACAAAAACGGGTTTATTGACACTTACGGGAAACATATACTGGATACGGGAAGACAGGACGACACAGGACGAGACCCACACGATTCAAAATACCGGACAACAATGGACACAGACGAAAGGGTATATATGGAGGACAGATTGATTACACAGATGACACAGAAGGGATGAACGCAGGTGGAACAGATTAACAATGACAGTGGCGGGAGAAGGACAAAGAAAGCACATGACATAAACAAAGGATGACGCGGACGAACACTGACACATATAGTAATTAACAATTGTGTTTTTCAACAGTTTTGGGACAATTTTGATGTAAGATTTTGATCCACTTCAAATATTGATATCAATGTTGATAATATCAAAACACTTTATTCACAAAGGATGACAAAAAAGGCATTAATTATGTTACAAAAAGTTATATTTAAAATACATGCTTCCTTACAGTTCATAACTCTTTTTAAATTTCTTTATTATTCCAAAAATACCAATTTTAATAATGTAAAAAATACTGCTGAGCCTTATTTCTGAGCTTTTGACCACAGTAGCCAATCAGAGGCGTTTAAATTAGTCATCGCTGACAACATCAGAGTTCTTTAGTGTGATTCACTCACTGACTGAATTCTGTGACTCAAACATTCTCTCATCTTAAATAATGGAGGTTATATTTATACATTTTATTAGACCACTTGGCCACACCGCATATAGAGATTCACATTAAAAAAGACACTTATCACCTAGCCACATTATTGGGTTTACAAAAATGTGGCACTCTTATTGAAAACAACCAGTCCAATTTCACAAGGACTATTTTATACATTGTCAAAAACAAGTAGCTAATTCATTCAATTTTGTTCATATAAAACATAAGATTTTTAAAAGGAAGTATGCCCCCAAACCAAACTATCATTGAGGGATGAGCAAATCAAAGTAAAATATACAAATGATATTGTACAAACACATACCAATTAGCTTAAATAAAAAGGGTTATGAATTGACCTGAGATTGCATTGGACAAATAAGCTTGCCTCAGGATAAAAAAGCTTTGGTAAGTATGTGCCTTTATACTATGGGGCTGTTGAATGCTTGTAAGGTCAGTTTGCCAATTGCTCATAAATAAGTAGAACAATGGGCTATGTTCACAGCTAGTGTTTTTCAGCCAATTATACACTTCCGGTAAAAGGTTTATGTGACTACCTAGCAGGCACAGAATATGACGTCAGATTGACGTTGTACCTCAACGTCATGGGACATTGCATTTTGGGTGGATATGAAAATCGAGTTGACATCAGAACCCAACATCAGTGTCCAACAGACCTTGGATTTTGGTCACTTTCCAACGCAACCTAAAAACAACCAAATATCAACGTCTAATGATATTACAGCTTGACGTTGTGTGGACATTACCACTATGACGTCTATCAGATGTTGGATTTTCATTGCGATACCGGACAAATAAATGTAAATGTAATAAAGTTGGTTTAAGATGTTTGCTCGACGTTGGATTTTGGTCACTTTCCAACACAACCTAAAATCAACCAAATATCAATGTCATTTGACGTCGTTATTGGACATCATAATAACGTTTTCCTTAGACACTGCTAGACATTGAATTTTGGTCACCTGACATCACTTCCTAAATCTAACCTAATATCTTATTCATTCATTCATTTTAATTTCGGCTTAGACCCTTTATTAATCTGGGGTCGCCACAGCGGAATGAACCGCCAACTTATCCAGCATATGTTTTACGCAGCGGATGCCCTTCCAGCTGCAACCCATCTCTGGGAAACATCCACACACACCCATTCACACTCATACACTACGGACAATTTAGCCTACCCAATTCACCTATACGGCATGTCCTTGGACTTGTGGGGGAAACCGGAGCACCCGGAGGAAATCCACGCCAACACGGGGAGAACATGCAAACTCCACACAGAAATGCCAACTGACCCAGCCGAGGCTCGAACCAGCGACCTTCTTGCTGTGAGGTGAACGTGCTACCCACTGCGCCACCGTGAGGCCCCCTAATATCTTATGACGTTGTCAATTTCATAAGGGTCGTTTTAGAGTATCGATGTTGTAATGTAATTAAAATACAATCAGTTAAGTAAACTTAGCATTCATTTAGTTGTTCAAGTGTAAAACGAGATGAAAGACCATGTAAATGCTAGTGCGAAAAACTCCATTGAAAATAATGGGGTAAATTTTTTTTCCATATTTTAAAGACATGGTGCAGAAAGATTTTATTGAATGCAGTGCTTCTTATCCTTCTTGTTCTTGTTCTTATCACTGATTTTTAAAGAAATCAGATCTTAAATAAGGCGATCTTGAAATGGCGCAACAGGAAGTGCTTGGGCTGGTGGACTGAAAATTAAAAGTCTTTGTGCATATACCCCATTCAGAGCATGAATAATGTGAAATAATTAAAAAAGGTAGACAAAAACATTATTGAGTCATAATTTCTATTCAGATTTTAATAATACGAATGGCTTATCGGGACACTACGCTGTGTCCCTGTGGATGTCATTAAAACCTGCATAATGTGGCTATTTAGGCTTAAGAACGAAGTGTTGTTACCCACTCACAGATTCACCTTTACAAGAAGCCAATTTGCTTCCAATGGAAAATAACATTGCTCCAGATGTCCAAAATGCCCAACGGCCAAGCTTCAGGCTTCCCATGCAGCTTCAACAAACTGAAGCAGGCTGATCAAACGTCAGTGCTGTGTGTATTGTTTATGTGTGAAGAAGCCAACAAGGGTGAACTGAGCCCCGGAGGAGCTGGGATGACGGGTCAGGGATGAGGAACAAGCCACAGCACGTCCACTGGAAAGAGCACTTCGACCCCCTGCCACTATCTGATCTTTATCTGACCTTCTGGGAGCAGCACTGAGCTCAAGGCTGGATTTGGAGCTTCAAACAATTTCCTTCTGACAAAAAAAAGTCCAGTCAACAATTTAATAAATAAGCACTTTATTAAATCAGAATCACTGGTGACTAACATAGAAAAAGTGTACTGACATTTTACCTAGTCACAAAATAATCCTTACCCTTTATAGGGCACTTATTGAAACCCCGAGTTACTGGGTTATTAAAAAACTATTAACTTTTATGTCTTAAAAAAAAGATATTGTAATCAATGTCAATTGCTATGTTTCCATCTAAAGAAGCAAAATTTATTCCCAAAATATTGCATAAATATTTGCCATATAGTTACCATCCAGTGAGTCAAAGAGAACAATTGGCTCCAAATATCCAAATAGAAAAATGGAATGACATCCCATCATGCACATTTTTGTCATAATTTGATCTGTTAAAACTATTATTTTTTTATGCGCAAGCTGGAATTGATTTGAAAATTATTTTTCTATAGTAGTTTATGCACATTTCTTATCAGTTAAAAAGTTTATCCTACTCAGTTGTTTTTTTATGTCTTAAATGTTATCTTATCTTCAGCCGGGAAGCTTATCTTGGCATTTTCATTAAGCATCTTTTTATGCGATATTCCTACTCAACAGATTTTGAAGTTACCATATGGATCTTCACCTAATAAAGGGTTAAAAGCCCAAAAATAATGCAACACAATCAACACAATGGTGAATATTTTTTCACTGAAACATAAATTTGGTTATAATACAAATGATCTGCATCAGCCAAATTACTGAAAGCTGAGGTGAAAGTATCCCAGCTAGCCATAATACATGATTGTTACGTAACTGCAACGTATTTTGATGACCAAAGTTTCATTGTGACAATGTAACTAATTACGTTGCCAGTTAGTAATCACGACGTTGTGACAATGTCATGTACTGGTACCAATTTGGCCATATTTAGGGTGGACAATTACTTGTCCTCATTTGCCCCATAAAGGTGGAATATTTTATGATTGACTTATACTCAAAATTAGGCAAATCCAACTTCTTACCTTCAGTCAGAGCCATCAAAATTCAGATCAGAATTGTGTTCAACAGAAGAAGAAAGTCATTAAGGGTGAGTACATTTTCATTTTTGAGTGAACTATCCCTTTAAATAAATACATAAACAAAACAAACAAGCCTTTAACACTCATACAGAATGAAATGACAAGACTTTAATTTGGCAAAATTGGTTAACTATGAATACAATACCCTGGAAAAGTCCATCAAACCTTGTACTGGGCTTGGTTGGGCTAAAGGTTGTAACCCACAAGAGCCCCAAACACACAAGCATTCACTGCGCTCTGCTATCTGTCCACAGCTGGACATGCTCCGCTGCATTGGAAAGCAGGAATGGGAGAGCGGATATGAAGAAGACATCCTGAGAGATGTTTGGGCTATTGCTTGGTACTTCTTTTCAAGTGCTTTGGAAACACACCGCCAAGTCACAAGGAGTTACTCAGATTTCCCGATTTAGTAAACAAGAAAAAGCCAATGGCGAAGAGAAGAAGAAAACATACAATAATTAGACGAAGAGAGAGAGATAAGAGAGAGCAAATTAGGTAGATAAGGAATAAATATTTAAAAAACATACGTAACTTACAAAAATAAAATTATTTTGACCATTGAAATTGTAAATAACACTGTTCATTTGAACAATTTAAAGTAACATCATCAATGTATTTACAGTCACTTTTTAATTAGATGAATTATCCTTTTATTAGTGCAAGTTTTAAAATGAGTATCTTTTCCTTAAAAACAAAAAGTTGAGTAAATACTATGGAGCCCGGGAAGTCAAATCTATGGGTAAAAAAAACAAAAAAAATAATAGTGATTGTTTGGCAATTCGTCCCATCAGTTTTTAATCTTGAAGCTACAGTCAGACCGCACTTTTCTCCTCATAGACTTCCATTCATATGCATGCGAATGCGACAGACCCAAAACGCAAGCTCTTGTGAGACAAGTTTCGTAGTTCGCTGTGTTGCAAAGTTCAAGCTTGGTGAACTCTGACCTGCGAAATCGCATCCCGTGAATGCGTGAGACCAATCAAAGGAACCGTTCTTTGCCAGACTTGAATCCTGTCATTGTGGTCAGCTTCTCTCTGTGTCTCAAATCCTTTGACATATGCGGCGAGCCACTGGACAAACTGGTAACAGCGGAAAAGCCGTCCACGTGGAGGTAATCGGTCAGCTGGTAAGAGCGAAAAGGAACGACGTCATACCGCCCTGTAGCATTTTTTAAAGACGAAATGCAGCCATAGGTTTCTCTGATGATCTCCAGAAAGGTATATAAGGGTACGTTTTTAGAATGAGCCTATGTTGCAAACAATGTGAATCAAAAGATTTACACAACATGAAAAAAAACAACACACTCACAAAAAAAGGTATGTGTTATATTCTAAGCCATATATTAGCTGCGTTTAGGAGTGAGTAAATGATGATGGCACATTTATTTTTAAACACCCTGGATCAAGGTAAGGAAATGAGAGAAATGCCTTTTCTTCCATTGTGTTTTGAGCCAGAAAAGCTCTAAAAACAAACCATGCTTGACAAAACACAAAAGAAGAGGAAGAGAGTGACTAAAGGAAGGGTTGTAAGACTGATGACAGTGCGTTTCTCTTATCTCTCAGGTCCTCTCCTGCACTGTCAACAGCTCTGCAAGTCAACAATACCCAGGGGAACGTGAGCAGCACGCCATAAAACTACAGCAAATTACCATATGAGGCAGCTGAGAGATTTATACCCAGCTGTTGTCATTTCCAAGTTTCAACATTTTCCAAAAAATTAAAGACAGATACTGTTATCTAGGGGCAGCACGGTGGCGTAGTGGGTAGCACAATCGCCTCACAGCAAGAAGGTCGCTGGTTCGAGCCCCAGCTGGGTCAGTTGACATTTCTGTGTGGAGTTTGCATGTTCTCCCCGTGTTTGCGTGGGTTTCCTCCGGGTGCTCTGGTTTCCCCCACAGTCCAAAGACATGCAGTATAGGTGAATTGGGTAAGCTAAATTGACCGTAGTGTATGAGTGTGAATGGGTGTGTATGGATGTTTCCCAGTGACGGGTTGCAGCTGGAAGGGCATCCGCTGCGTAAAACATATGCTGGATAAGTTGGTGGTACATTCCGCTGTGGCGACCCCAGATTAATAAAGGGACTAGGTCAAAAAGAAAATGAATGAATGTATGAATGAATACTGTTATCTATAGTGTCTGGAAACAACATGCATCTGTTAGATCTGTTACAGAGTTAGTTCACTCCAAAATGAAAATCTGCCATCATTTACTTACCTTCAGGTCAATTAACTTCAGAACACAACAGAAGACAAATCTGATTTTTTTCTGTCTCCAATAAAATCTGTTCACTCAAAGTGCAAATAAAAGACTATGGAGCAAGGAACTAATCTCATTGGTTCTATCAAATGTGCTCATGTGACAAACGAGAATGAACTCATTGATTCTCATTTGTCAAGCAAACATGCTCAAGATTCTGTGGCGTAAATTGGAATGCTGTAAACAATGTCAGAAGAACATCAGAAGACTTGGATTAAACTAATACATTTAGTTGCCTTTATTATTATAGTTTATTTCTCTTCTTTGTCTTCTTCTTCTTCTTCTTCTTCTTCTTCTTCTTCTTCTTCTTATTATTATTATTATTATCATTATTATTATTTTATACTTTATACTTTATGAATTGGAGTTCTGGGTGAACAGAGTTCCAATGGCAGGACAGAGATTTTATTAACAATATCTTAATTTGTGTGCAGAAAATAAAGATAAATAATTTTTTGTATGGGGAGCACATTCACTATTAACTGACATAAATAATTTACGGCTCATTATTACACTGGAATACTATTATGTCTGGAATAATTGATTCTGATTGGTCAATCGTGACATTCCAAGGTATGTTTTTCTGAGATAACAACCACTAAACAACACAGGCTCATCCGGGAACTTCACCTTGACCGTCAGTGAATACATTCAAATCCATATACTTACATCCACATTCATATGTATCAGCTTGTCTATCACGTTGCGGCATGTTTGAGTGTAATGAGCAAATTAGTGTATACTCCATCATCTGTTTTTGTTTCTGTCAGCTTTGCATTTAATTCAATAATTAATAAAATATTACAACTCAGAACAATGTTTTGTGTCTAATTTGTGGCATGTAGCCATGTAATAAATGGGATGAAGTACATCCAGGATGGTTGTTTTCACAGAATAAAGCCTTTCAGTCTTATACAACAGTTGATAAGCCTGTCAGGCTTTATTCTGCGATAACAACCTCCTCGTACCTCATCCATGGAGTGTAGAATTGGCATGGATGTGTCCCCACCAATGTCCTCCACTGACTATTGAAATGTCCCCACAAATAATTTAATTCACTTAAAAAAACTAGCACTATCAACATTAACCTGGACATGCAGAAAGGGTTGAATCACGTTCTCTACTCGAGTCTTACCACCCCCAAACACATATGAACATTGTGATTGGCTGTGCCTTTCCCTGTTGTCATGTGGGATAGCTATGTTCAGATGCAAGCAGCGCCAAAACTGCCAGGGAATTTTCCCATACAAAAATAAAGTATATGAAGTGGGTGACACACGCAAGTGTGGATGGAGGCAGCAGAAAATAAATAAAAAGGTGGACATAAGGAGCTTTTTTCAAAGAAAAGTGTAAGTCACATAAACTCAAGTTCGCTACTGAATGAGTCCATCATGATAATGGTAACATTAATGCTAGTGGTTTTTTTTCATGCTTATATAATCTGTGAATAATATGGTTTGAAAACTAACTGCAGAATAAACAGCTAAATGTAAAAGTATAAATATGATCCCTGTCAGTTCTTCTAATCTCTCAGAGTAGCATGTCGAATTTCGGTTGAAACTATTTGTCAGAAAAACTACATCTACTTTTATTAATACTGATGTATGAGTTTCTACTTGTTTCATTCTGCACCATGGCTAAAATGAATGTCTTTAGGGGGATTCATAGGTCAATGTCAAGTGCAAATCTACACCCTTGGCTTCATCCATAACTTAATAGTTAGTAAGGTAGTTGTTGTAGTGGTTAGGTTTAGGTACAGGAAATATTAAGAGATGTAGAATACAATCATGCAAAACAAGTCATTAATATGTGCTTTGCAAATAGCCTACTATCAAACCACCCATGTGCAAGCTAGTAAGCTAATAGTTAAAAGTGACAATTGGTCCCATACTAAAGTGCTACCGAAAAGACTAAAACGAGTAAATGATGACAGAAAATTCATTTTGGGGTGAACTAATGCTTCAATTATCCTATCCATCAAAATGTGTCAAGTCTTTGGCAATATAAAGTTTTGGCAGCACACAAAGTCAACGAGATGCAACATGCCGAGGAATTCATAAATGATGTCATTGGGAAATGTTCGGTATTCATTCGAGCAGCAGATTGTGTTGCACGTAATCCAGATGACAGAATCAAAACTGCTGAGTGCTGACAGCAAACAGCACTAACTCAGTTCACTATAAAGTGCATTTCTTTCATTTCAGACATTTATAATCTGCCAAATACGGGCAGTGATGGTTCAACCTAATGTTAGACATCTCTCAGCGCATTGCTCAACCGCTCTGACAGCTACGTGCACAGCATGGAGTCCAAGTGTTCAGCACGTACCCTAAAGGTTAACTGGGGAAGCAGAGAGGGTGTTTACGACACACACACACACACACGCACGCACGCACGCACGCACGCACGCACGCACACACACGCACGCACGCACACGCACACGCACACACACACACACAGAAATTACTTCAAAATTTGCTCTTTACCACCATCGTCTGTTTATGCTAGCGCTTGCTGGAAGGACAGTTGGATGTAATGCATAGAAGTTTATGCTTGATAGTGTGCACCTGGGTCATTCCTGTTGGGTATAAACTCAGATCTCCACTGTGGCCTGTCCCGGCATGAATCAGGACAAATGGAAACTCTATAGCCTTCAGTGATGTCAGGATGATGTCATTGACTTTGAGGAATGATGCTGTCCATTAATCTACGCTGACTTCACACACCTGCACCTGCACACACACACATGCTCACACACATGTTGGTTTTGGTGGTTTATAAAGAATTTTCATGGCCTTATTGTATTTTATACTGTAAAAAATGCGTATTATATGGCCGTACTCAACCCCTACACTTAAACTCAACCCTCACGGGAAACCTGTGGCAAACTTTGAATTTTAAAAGATGTTGTTAAGTATGATTTTAAAGCATTTTGAATTACAAGGACACAGGCGATGTACTCATAAACCACCTCAACATTGTACCTTGGTCATACCCATGTCATTATACAAATTTGAGCCCTCATAAATCACCAAAACCAGTACAAACACATACAGGTGTGCGCTTTTATATTTTTGTCATGGTGGGACTTTCCTTTGGATTGTGATATGATATAAAATTATATAAAGGTAAAATGTATACCGCCATTTTATATAGTGGTTAGCACTGTTGACTCACAGCAAGAAAGTTGCTGGTTCAAGTCCCGGCTGAGCCAGTTGGCATTTCTGTGTGGATTTTGCATGTTCTCCCCGTGTGAACCAGTACTGGATTGTGGCTGGAAGGGCATCCACTGTGTAAAACATATGCCGGAATAGAAACTAAGCTGAAGGAAAATTAATGAATGAATGTATATCGTCATATAAATGGTTTGAACTGAAACATTATTTCGTGTGCTGGTTTAATAAGTTTTATAACAATGTTTATTATATCGTTCTTTTATTTTCCTTATGGGGCCTCACGGTGGCGCAGTGGATAGCACGTTCGCCTCACAGCAAGAAGGTCGCTGGTTCGAGCCTCGACTGGGTCAGCTGGCGTTTCTGTGTGGAGTTTGCATGTTCTCCCCGTGTTGGCGTGGGTTTCCTCCGGGTGCTCCGGTTTCCCCCACAAGTCCAAAGACATGTGGTATAGGTGAATTGCGTAAGCTAAATTGTCCGTAGTGTATGAGTGCGAATGGGTGTGTATGGATGTTTCCCAGAGATGGGTTGAAGCTGGAAGGGCATCCGCTGCGTAAAACATATGCTGGATAAGTTGGCGGTTCATTCCGCTGTGGCGACCCCAGATTAATAAAGGGACTAAGCCGAAATGAAAATGAATGAATGAATGAATATTTTCCTTATTATTATTCCAATTTCACGATTGTACCCAATAGTGCACTCACAAAACCAACAAGCACTCTATTAAATATGAACAAAATACAATGAAATTAATTTAAATAAAAAAATTATAAAAATATATTTAAATTTGATAAAAATTACCTAAATAAAGGCATGAAGTAATCCATGAAAAGTCTGATATTTTCTGTTTGTATCATATATTTAGTCACATAATTACATTTATTACACAATAATAATTATTATAATCTAAATGAAAATAAATGAAATGATTTTAAACTAAACAAAACACTTTAAATAATAAATATGTTATTAATTAATTAAATAATAAAGTATTTATAAGATATTATAGGACAATGCACTCTGTATACAAGCACACCTGTATCAGGCATTATGACGCAGCAACAAACTTCCATTGACTACCATCTCTCTGAATATCCCTCAGTTTCTGTCTGATAAAAGCAAGGTTTGTGTCACAAAGGTCTCAAACAGGTCCTGAGGCCTGAGTCCACACAATACTGATGACATAATACCAGGTGCAGCACACCTGCAGTACAGTTGCTCTATTCTCAATTGGAGTGCTGTTTGAAGTTCCCCTTCCCATTCCAAACCACTCTGATTGTACATTTATTCTTTCTCCGTCTCCTCATTCATTCAAAAACACGTGAACATTGTCTACCTCATGACTCCTCCCCGTCCCACTTTCCTAATCTTCCCTTTTATCTTCTTTTCTCCTCTGGGCAATGACTAGTGTGTTTATGCCTGAGTTGTGTTGCTGTTATTAGACATAATAGCGAGTGCGGATGTGTCATTGTGCTAACCCTATTATTTTCAGTACATAAGGCTGTGTGCATTTGTGTGCGTGTGTGTTCTTCGTGTACTCAACGTTTTAACAGACCCCTTGCTCTTTGTTATCTGCATATCGTAATATTTGTTCAAAAGCTTATTGAACTAGCACCAAGGCAGCATGTTAAGGCCTCTTTAAAAGAATAGTTCATTTAAAATTGAAAATTACCCCAAAGTTACTCAGCCTCAAACCATCCTTGACATGACATATGATATATGACGCATAATGTAAGATGCATTTATATCGGAAGCTCCAGGAATCGACTCATCTCACACAAATGTGGCATTATAAGAGTATTATACTGTATATATACTGTAGAAACACCTAGTTTTCCTATTCGTTGTAGTGATTTATGGTAAACAAACTGTGTACAAAGTGTTGATGTATGACACATGACATAAGATGCATTCGTAGTGGAAGTTTCTGGAAATAGATTAATCTCATGGGAATTCGGCGTTGTAAGAGTAATATATAAACTGTATAGAAAGTGTCGACGCATGACATAAGATACATTCGTAGTCTATTTTCTGGAAATAGAAACTATTTGTTTTGAAGGATTGTAAGCATAATCTTGCAATATTGTTAGCATAATATGCTGTATAATGAAAACAACTAGTTTTTTATTTTCGTCATTGTCTTTCAATCTGTGTAGAAAGTGTCAATGTGTGACATATGAAATAAGATGCATTCGTAGCAGAAGTTTCTAGAAACAGATGTGTCTTGTGCAACCCAGGCTCATTCTGAATACGTAGCCCTATATACATTTCTGGAGAGCACCAAATATGTCCCAAAAGGTAAGTTTTTTGCAGTTTTTGTTTTCGTTAATCCACCAGAGGTATGCTTTTGAAGGTCTCAAATTTCTCTCACAAGTGCTATTTGCACCTGCTTTTCTTGTGTAAATCCACCAGAATCCACCTGTCGACTGACTGACTGACCGATCGACTGACCCACCCCGCTCTTTCCTTAAACCTAGCTGAAAAAAAGCCCTCATGGCAGCCAGATTTTTACCACATTTTCAGATTCTACCACATTTTTACCCTGTTATTTACTTGTTTATTTTATTTTTTGGCTTTTGTCTTACCTGCTTTCTGGACCCGTTCTTTGAGGGACTTAAACCCCGTCGTCACTGTCAACTCCGCTCCACGTAGCAAAGCAAACTAACAGTGGAAAAGCCGACCACACGGAGGTAATCGGTCAGCTGGTAAGCGCGAAAAGGAATGGAGTCATACTGCCTTGTCGCATTCATTTTAAAGACGAAATGCAGCCATACGTACCTCTGGCTACGTAATTCGTGATCTCCAGAAATGTATATAGGGCTACGTTTTCAGAATGAGCCTATGTTGGTCTCGTGGGAATGCGGCATTGTGAGAGTAATATACTGTATAAAGAAAACAACTAGTGTCTGTTTAACCACCATCAGAAAGTGTTGATGTATGATGCAAGATGCATTTGTAGTGGAAGTTCTGGGAATAGATGCATCTCACAGCTTTCCAGAAGACAACAATGAACAAGAAAACTAGTTTGCTTTTTTGTATCTATAATTGTATACAGTTTATTACTGTATACTTATTACAGTATAATACACTGCATGCATGAGGCAGATCATTACACTGTTCAGAGCTGAACTTGTGATCAATTGCAGCACTGTTCAACTGAGTGATCATTGAGATTCTCCAAATCATCTCATGTATTTGTTTTTTGTGGATGACCAGTCTTTTGGGGGGACTTAAACAAGTTAATGACAATGTAAAAATACAATACCCAGAAGGCACCTTGATGTCAAAATGACATCTAATCGACATCAAGCATGATGCAAAAAATCTATTTGATGGTAAAACCTTAAAACCCATTTGACATCCACATATTGATGCCCTTTTGACCACCAAAATAATGACTCAAAAAGTTATTAAAAAAGAAGAAAGGCTTTATTTATCTGAAAGCTTCGATTACACATGACAAATTTACACTGTATTTTGTATTCCTACAATGCATGTAAACTACCTTGATATCAAAACAACATCAAATTTACATCTAACACTCGCTCACTATCCTTCGGCTTTGTCCTTCCGTGGGGGTCACCACCCCGGAATGAACCATCAATTAATGCAGTGGATGCCCTTCCAGCCACAACCAAGCATTCGGAAACAACCATACGCTTTCCCATTCACACACATTCATTCACTACGGTCAATTTTGTTTATCTGGTTTACCTATACATCTATATTTCTTTGGACTGTAGGGGAAACCAGAGCACCCAGAAAAAACCCACACGAACACGAAGAGAACATACAAACTCCACACAACAAAACGCCTTCTGGTTTAGCCGGGACTCGAACCAGTGAAGTTCTTGCTGTGAGACAACAGTGCTAACATCTGAGCCACCATGCCATGTCATTGGCGTCAAAAATACATGTAAAAAATGTATGTTTCTTGTGTTTTTGACGCTAATGTTAGATGTCAATATGATGTCGTTTTGACATCAAAGTTGTCAATTGACTCATAGCATATCGATTTGCATTTTTTTAACATGTTTTTGACATGATTTTTGATGTTGTTTTGACATCAAGGTGCCCACTGTTTAATATAGAAATCACAGTTTTGGAATAACCAGCTTCTCTTTGTATGGTTGACAGGTTCTCCCTTTGGCCCTCTTCTGGGCAACCTGCTGTCAGAGAGTTTCAGTCATTTTAAAAATGTCTCTCTATCAAAGTCAGTGAAGACTGGAAAGTTTGGATACTAGTACTATTATAGTACTATTAGGTTATGATAGTACTATTGGGTTATCATAGGCACTCTGATTGATCTAACACTGCATGATTTTCAAAGTCATGGGATCGCAACATATCTGTTGCTGCTTCACGATGCATGATGGATTGGCAACAGGAGGTTACATACTGCATGACTATACTATAGGAAGAATTGCAGACAAACTGTGTCTGGCTCAAACTATGTTCAACAACCAAACACATGTGAGAACTAATAAAGAAATAACGCAAGATCACACATTAAATCAGAGTTCTCAAACGAGACTGGAAATGGTACCCCATTGTGGTAGGCCACAACTCAGATGAAACATCAAAAGTCAAAGGTGCTCATGCCAAAGTTTTTTTTAACTTTCCTCCATTTCTTGAGTCCATGATGAATCCACGTTCCTAAAATTGTGGTCTATAACTCTTCCCCGAACTCTCCACTGACCTATATCTTGCTCTCCCATTGGATGTAGGTCACCGTCAATGTGTTTTTTAGTCAGAACTCATTTCACACAGAATGATTTTAAATTGTCAATAGGTCAAGATATTTAGCATGTGTCAGTGTTCGTCCGCGTCATCCTTTGTTTATGTCATGTGCTTTCTTTGTCCTTCTCCCGCCACCGTCATTGTTAATCTGTTCCACCTGCGTTCATCCCTTCTGTGTCATCTGTGTAATCACTCTGCCCTCCATATATACCCTTTCGTCTGTGTCCATTGTTGTCCGGTATTTTGAATCGTGTGGGTCTCGTCCTGTCTTCCCGTATCCTGTATCTCTTCCCCGTAAGTGTCAATAAACCCGTTTTGTAATGTCTCTCCATCTCCGTCTCGTTCTGTCACCATTCGCCCTCCGGGCGTTACAGCATGACAAATATTTCACCGGCATCTGTGGCACGTTGGCGATTTTTCTCTGATCGTGTGCACTGATTTCCTCAGATTTTGGGCATTTGTGGGAGATTTCACACACCTGTTAGCAAGTGAAAATCAGGGTTATAATTGTGGAATGTGAACTTAGCATAAAGCTATGCAGCCACAAATGCAAAGCCATTATATTCCTTAAAACGTTCTGTGACTTGTGCCACAGTAGCCCATACGAGCCTTGGGCAAATACAGTGATATTGCTAGGCCTGTGCACAGGTTTTTGCTCTGGACTCCCTTGGTAAAAATTACTTTAAAATTACTTTAAAGCATATCAAAAAGTAGTTTTAATATAATTACAGTTGGAAATTTACAAAATATATTTATGGAAGGTGATTCATATTCTAATAATGTTTGGCATAAAAATCTAAATTAATAATTCTGACCCATACAATGCATTTTTTAGTTATTCCCAAAACTATATCTGTGCGACATAAGATTCTGTGGTCCAGGGTCACATATTATCCCCCTCTGTATGAAGTGCTCTTGAGTTTCTGGTCGTTAGCTTTTAAATTAACCCGAAAGACTTGGTTTAATAACCTACCAAATCTAGGCATTGAAAACCATGGCTGAGATTAGTTTTCCCACCCCAAGGGCTTAAGCGATGACAGATAGACAATGGAAAGCAAAGGCCTATCATTAGGAACACGAGCTGGTTTGAGCTGCTGCCTGACCCTCCTTACTTAAGCTAGGTGTGGATGCCCACACCCTCTAAACTGCAAACCCGACCTACTGCACTGTCTATTTTAGTGTTCATTCAAATGAAAGAGATGGCCTCAGTAACCCATTAGGTTGCACTGTAATTTTACAACTTCATTAACTGTGACTCAACATAAGCTAACGTAAGGGGGACAGCAGGAAAGACAATGAACAGACTTTGGGATGGAGAACACACATGCTAACTCAGTTTTTCCTGTTTCACACACTTGGATATAGTATCTCCTATTGTCTCTAACACATCCCCGCCAGACACAATAGCATCTAATAACCCCATGGAGAGCATGATGGATCCTCATGGTGACCCCTAGAGGCACACTCACAGTATGATGCAAGGTAATGTGTAATGAATTACTCACTTTCTGACATACAAAGTGTCAACAGATGGCTCTCTGCTCTTCTTCATTAAATATTTAACACCGTTGCTTGTTAAAGGAATAGTTTACTCAAACATTTTAACTTACTATTTACTCAGCATCAAGTGGTTACAAACCTTCATGAGTGTTTTTTTTCTTTCTTCTGTTGAACACAAAATAAGTTATTTTAAAGAATGTTTGAAACCGGTAACCATTGACTTCCATAGTATTAGATTTTCTTACTATGTATGTCAATAGTTATCGGTTTCAAACATTTTTCAAAATAATGTATTAAGATATGACATAATGTGACACCAAATTGTATGCCGTATTCAGATGTGCTATTATTTTTTATAACCTTTTACAACTGTGCAAAATTGACAAATTTGCAATCAATAACCTTAGTAAAAAACATTAATAGTTACTAGTAACTTAATTATTTTTATAGTAGTAACTTTTCTTTATTAAACGAAATGACTGAGCAAACTAACAATCATGCTTAAAAATGGAGGTTCCTAAAGGTTTGTTTGTTTGCTTGTTTGTTTTTGCAGTGATGCCATAGAAGAACCTTTCAGTGAACAGTTCTCCATTTATTTATTCAACATAGGCTCATTCTGAAAACGTACCCCTATATACATTTCTTGAGATCGCGAATTATTTCGTCTTTAAAATGAATGCTACGGGGCAGTATGGTGCTGCTCCTTTTCACGCTTACCAGCTGACTGCTTACCTCCGTATGGAAGGCTTTCCCGCTGTTACTAGTTTGTCCAGTAGCTCACTATGTACAGCGGCAGACACAGAGAGGAGTTGACCATGACGACGGGGTTTGAGTCTGGCGAAGAATGGTTCCAGAAAGTGGGTAAGACAAAAACAAAAAAATTAAATAAACAAGTAAATAACAGGGTGAGAATGTGGTAAAATCTGAAAACATGGTAAAAATCAGGCGAGGGCTTTTCTTTTTCTGTATTGCTTTTTAAAACTTTTGGTTTGTTTTAGGAAAGTGGGTGAGTGGGGGGGGTCAATCGGTGCTTTTGAAAACACTATTGATTGGGTGGATTGGTCAGTCAGTCAGTCAGTCGACAGCAGCCTCTGATGGATTTACACAAGAACAACAGGTGCAAATGGCACTCGTGAGAGAAATTTTAGATCTCAAAAAGCATACACAGCTGACTCTGGTGGATTCACGAAAACAAAAACTGCAAAAAAACATAGCTCCTGGGACGTATTTGGTGCTCTCCAGAAATGTATAGTGGTACGTTTTCAGAATGGTTGTGTGAAGAACATTTTAATGATCTAAAGAAACATTTTCCACAATTTGTTAAAGGTTTTTCATGGAACCATTGATTGATGCCAATAAAACCTTTCATTTTAAGAGTAATAAAGTGATGCGAACAGACAATGATTAAACATATATTTAAAAAAAATCGTATTATTCATGTTTTAAGTGGAACATTTCGAATTGCTGCAGTTAGACATCTAGATGTGTTAAATCACAGAATTAAAGTGTTACTTCACCCAAAAAAGAAAATTCTGTTATTAATTACTCACCCTCATGTAATTCTATTATATATCACTGCAGAGTGCTCATGAACGTGCACAATATACTGACACTGAGGAGAAGAAACTGAATAAAGTCATTTTTTTGTTTTACATTATGTGTGCAAAAAAGTATTCTCGTAGCTTGATAATATTCAGATTAAACCTGTTAATTTGTGTTAAATTACTAATACAATTTTCATTTTTGGGTGAACTGACCCTTTAATTATACTATAAAGGTATGATCATATCTGCAGATTTACTGAAAAGTTTATATATTTTTGCCTAAAACAGCCCTGTTTATGTTGGATAGAACTGGTATAGTGTTGATACAACAACCCAATCCAGTGTGTTTCCAAATATGCCTACTTTTTATAGTATAAATGCAAAAAGTAGAGAGCCAGGTTTTATGCCCAGATCCATACTAGTGCTTATAAAATAGTAGCTGAAGAGTACTTAGATGACTTATTACTTCAGACAAGATTCTATATGCACGTTCAACAGACACTTTACTTGCTTTGGGAGCAGATTTATGAATGGCAGTAGGCTAAAGCAATGCAATTGACATTTGTAGGTCATGTGAAATTCATTACAAGGCATAAATATGTATAGCGATACTATCTACAACATACTTTTTTAATGGTTGCAAAGCTTAAATTCAAATGTAGTTCCTATAATTCATTTCAGACACAGTGATACATTTTGCTGGATTTCTCAGATTTTAACATTATGAAGATATATAAAGCACAGCTTATGCAGATGTCATTTTAAAACCAATGACTTTGCAAACTTAAAGGGATTGTTCACTTAAAAATGAAAATTTACTCACCGTTTACTCACCCTTAAGTGGTTTTAAACCTTTATTAGCTTCTTTATTCTGTTTAACTCAAAGTACAATATTTTTAATTAAGCTGTAAACCTGTAAACCATTGACTACCATAGTAGGATAAACAAATACTGTGGAAGTCAATGGTTACTGGTTTACAGCATTTTTTCAAAATATCTTCTTTTGTGTTCAAAAGAAGAAAGAAAATCCAACAGGCTTGGAAGAAGTAAAGGGCGAGTAAAGATAGCCCTTCATTAGAATAGAATTTTCATCTCCTTAATGTCCGTGTGACTTTTATTTCAGTATGATGATGAATTTACAACTGAAACAGTATATTGTACAGGAGGTGGGGCTTTATTTTTGTGCTCCTCCCTTCGTCTTTGACTTGCAGCAAAGTAATGTTTGGAGAGGCATGGCTATGCATATTTTGCCGAAGCCATCAAACTGACATCATCAGAGAAGTACTGCCATTTCAGAGCAGAAGCAAATGATCAGATTTGATTCCAGATCAGTGTATTCACTTGCACAGATTCATTGTTCCCTTTAAGACTATCAATGTGCACTAGCAAAATAAACATTGCTAATTTTAACTTCATGGAGACTTTAACCAAGCTTGTTGATTAACAAAGCACTTATGTGGAGAATTCTGTCCTTCTCTTACAAGTTTCCTGATTATGGGATTCTGTGACAATGACTGGATTTTGCTGGTGTACAGTCACTGAACAATGTTAAATTTAACTCCTCCTTAAAGGTGTAAATTTGTTACATCAATCGAAAGTATTTGCTAACATTAAAGGGATAGTTCACCCAAAAACTGAAAATTCTGCCATCATTTACTCATCGTCCGCTTGTTCAAAACCTGTATGACTTTCTTCTGTTGAACACAAAATTAAGATATTTTAAAGAATGTTGGAAACCAGTAATCGTATTGTATATATATTTTTCCTACTTTGGATGTTAAGGGTTACAGTTTTCCAAAAGTCTTCAAAAAGTCTTATTTCATGTTTAACAGAACAAAAAAACGCGAAAAAGAATCGACGAAACTTTCTTTTTATGTGTGTGAATTATCTCTTTATGACTAATGACAGCCAAAGCGAGTTCTTCAAGAGTTAGTTTCACCATCTGCAAGAACGGAACATGCTGCATTTAGCACAAGAAGTCCTGTGTTGTTTATCATGCATATCCTCCACACTTAAATAGAGTTTCCATTAATTCTGACATCATGTGATATATGTTGCCTCCCCAGCATGTCTGAACCACAGCAGATTCAGTCTTACCAGTGGAATGTCTAAATGCATACATCTCAGATGGCGCTTATCCCCCAGGTCATAGAGGATTAAATTTAATGGGAATAAAACAGACTCCTAACTTAATTTCGAAGAAACTGAAGCACCTTGGATTTTTTTTTTTAATTATTGAAAAAATGGACCACCAACGATGCCATCAATTTTAAATTCCTAGGTGAGGTGAGCCTGTTTTTTTTAACCAATGAAAGAAGGCATTAAATTGAAGCAGTGGTCTGAAAAGTTGCTGTAAGCTATTTATTAGATATTTTTGTTATTGTTGTGTTTACATGAGGTACTATCATGCATGTTAATTAAATTAAATTCATCTTTATTTCTATAGCGCTTTTACAATGTAGATTGTGTTAAAGCAGCTTAACATAGAAGTTCAAGTAAACTGAACTTGTGTCATTCCAGTTTTCAGTTGAAGTTCAATTTAGTTCAGTTTGGTTTAATTTTCACTGCTGAAAGTCCAAACACTGAAGAGCAAATCCATCGATGCACAGCTCCACAAGTCCCAAAACCAAGCAAGCCAGTGGCAACAGTGGCGAGGAACAAAACTTCACCAATTGACGAAAGTGAAGGAAAAATACTCCTCTGGCCAAACTTTTTGTGCTGAGCTGCAGTCTAGGTGCCTGAGGCTGGAGACTGCTGGATGTCCATCATGGAGAAGCTGCAGGTGTAAGTAGGTCTGTCATGGGTTCTTTGAGGTATCTCCATGTCTCATGCTCTCCACGACCACCACAGCAGCTCCTCAGGATACGGCCTGGTCCAGGATTATGGAGACCTCGGAATAATGAAAAATAGAGTAACATAAGCATAGATGCTGTTCAAATTATAATGTCTTTTGGGAAGTGTTCCCATCTTCGTTTGCCTTAATTAATGTAGCCTAACAATCCTTTAGAGGATTTGGATTTGAAAAGCATTTGTGTTTTATGTGTATGCTTGTGCAAAAAGATGTGTCTGTAATCTAATTTTAAACTGACAGAGTGTGTCTGCCTCCCGAACTGTGCTGTTCCAGAGTTTAGGTGCCAGATATGAGAAAGATCTACCACCTACAGTTGATTTTGATATTCCGGGAATAATCAATTGTCCTGAATTAATTGAGTGTAGTGGATGTGAGGGGCTGTAATGTTAATCTGATCCAGTATTTTTACTTTACCTCTACATTAGGTTTGCTGATTCAGCCACCTCCATTCATAGAAACACACCCTTGAAGGTGTGTGCAAGAGCCCAGCAATCATCTTCTTTTTAAACAATCCCTTCCTCCTCTTTGCCAGTTTAAACAATCTACAATTGATCACATGTACACAATGTTCTCTCTTCCATGATGTACCTTGCTCAATCTGATTCCCCTCCACCTGCTGAGCAGCACAATCAATATCAGCTCTGGAAAACTCAGTCTTGTGCCAAACTGCCTTTTTTCCATCATTGAGATCAAAGTGGGAGGTCATGGAAGTTTGTTTGCACAGGGAGTAATAAATTTTCCTTGAAAACAAGGCAATAAAAATGTGTTCCTGTGTCATCACGTGCCATGCATTTGCTCTGTTGTTGCTCTGCGTGTGTGTTTTGGAATAATCTGTTTGTCTTTGGATCGTTTCAGTCAAATGACACACTCTTTCTTCTCCCCCCAACCTAAACTCAGCCATGTGTGCTCAAGTTCTGAGATAGCGCTGTTCATCAGTGGTGCATTTGGAATATTATGATAACTTGGACAATACAAGGAATTGATGAAAGGTAATGGTGATGAATGGCCCATTTTTTTTATAATTTTCATTGAAAATTAGGTCTAATCATATGTGACATGTCTATCTTTTTACTTTTGTTTTTTTAGTTATACAGTATGGATGTTAGGGCAGGAAACAATAAGGGAGGTAAGGGACCAGCAGGCACCTTGATGTCAAAACAACATCAAAAAACACATAAAAAATATGGAAGTTGCTAATTGTTTTTGATGTCAATTGTTAGATGTCATTTTGACATCAAGGTAGTCCTTTATGTCAAAATGACATAAAATGTACATCTAAAATTGGGGTCAAATGGATGTCAAAGTTTTGACATCAAATCAATTAGCATTTTTGATGTCATGCTTGATGTCAATTTGATGTTGTTTTGACATCAAGGTGCCTGCTGAAATGCAAAAGGATCCCAAGCCAATATTTGAACTCTGGTACACCACACAACCACACTATGGCCCTGTTTACACCTGATATTATTGTTTTGGACAACTGGATCCTGTATAGGTAAGGAAAACACATTCCCATTTTCACCAGAGTTTCTACAAGTTTTTTATCTAGTTCGACCACTTTCCTAACTTTATTTCCATACCACTAGAGGTGACTGAAAGTGGATGAGCTCTCAATGTTTTAGATTGCTTACTGTGAACATGACCTATATGTGCACAAGGATATTGATTTTTAAATATAAATGATAAAACACATTAAATGTAATGCATTTGGAGTACAATGGAACACTTTGTGGCAAGCCATTATAAAGGGTTTAAATGCAGAAACGGGTTTTTTATTGGTACCATCTAGAAAACAAACAAACAAACAAAAAAAAAAAACAATGCCCTGTCGATAGTTGAATTATGTTTTTTTTCTCTCTTTGCAACCAGCTTAAAAAATCTATGGATTTGTTGGATGTAAACATATTCAAACTATGCGCAAGACAGAGCTGGAACATCTGCTGTGCCTTCATTTTCAGTTCATAAACTTGTTGCCCAAGGCACAAGAGGAGTACTACAACATGTGTTGAAATTTTTAACAGCCTAAGAACAAAGAGCTTACTCACCTGTTCCTTTGGCTCCTCCAACTCAAAACAAAACAACATGGGTGGCTGCCAACACTTCAAGCACAGATATGTTTTGTCCTGAATTTTTTCCCTAGACTGTAAGCATATGGAAACACCTTCGCCTAGCAGTCTTCTGACACCAGTACAATGACGAAGCATTAACAAGAAAACTGGAACCACATTGGAGCATTAGAAGCTTACTTCTCGTTTTTAAGCCATGGGTGACCTGAGACCTCAGTGTAGTTTTTGAGCTGTCCCCAATGTCACCTTTAACCCTTAAAGTCCACACTCAAGAAAATATGACATAATGTTACTAATAAACATCCTTTGAAACAAAATATGACAAATGGGACATCCGGTACATTTTGGACTTCACAGAAATACATACAAATGACCAAAGTGCACTACAAATCCACTTTAAATGTGCCATTTGGGATACATATTTTGATTGTTCAAGACTTAAACTGGGCCCTGTTGGCGTCTGTAGGTATATGTTACAAAAGATGATTTGCAAGATTTGCTTTACTGTATACTTGATGTGATCAAAGATTGCACCAGGTAAATACAGGTACTAAGTCATATAAATTAGTAACCAGGACCAGAACTAATTTCTCCCAGACAATTTACTTGCTTGGGTTTGCACCATCAATAGGAATTCTGAAGTGATCAACAAAATCTACAATTGATGGAGGAGGCCCTATAATGGTGGACCACATAACTGAAGGTGTGTTTTCATTGTGTGTCTTGTGTTTAATGATAATGAAGATGGAACATAAACATATAAGATATGTAATTGACTGAAACAGCAAAAAGGGGGACTAAATCACCTGTGACAACTTGCTACATATCATGGATAGGATGGGCACAAGGGATGGGCAACTATGGGTTCTGGAGGGCTATTATCCTGCACAGTTTAGCTTGGGGGTGTCCACACTTTGTCCTGGAGTGCCATTGTCTTGCAGAGTTTAGCTCAGGGGTCTCCACACTTCTAGGAGGTCACTGCCCTGGAGAGTTTAGCTCAGAGGTGTCCACACTCGGTCCCTGAGGACCACTGTCCTGTCGAGTTTAGCTCAGTGGTCTTCACACTGGGTGCTAAAGGGCCACTATCCTAAGTTTAACTAAGGGGTGTCCACACAGCAGGGGCCACTGTCTTTCAGAGTTTAGCTCCAACTTGCCTAAAAACACCTCCCTGGAATTTTCGACTATGACTAGTAAATCTTAATTACATGTAGCTGTCTCAGATGTGTCTAGAGTTGGAACTAAAACCTTAAAGACAGCGGCCCTCCAGGAGCAAGTTTAGACACCGATAGCTTTGCACCAACCATAATAAAACTCATCTACCTGTAGCTTTCTAGTGACATTGAAGGCATTTAAAAGCTTGTTCGTGTGTGTTTGATTAAGGTTGGATCAAAACTTTGCAAGACAGTGGCTCTTTAGGACAGAAGATGTCCATCCTTCATTTAGACTAAGGCCCTGTCCACATAAACATGGGCATTTTCTAAAACTTTTTTTTTTTTCAGTGTGGTTTGGCCATTCATCCACAGGAAAAGAAAGTATCAGGTGACTAAAACCAAAACTTTCTGAAAACTCCAGTTACAGTGGAGTTATGTGGCCACTAAAAGAGTTTTTGCCTCATGACATTAGTGTGCATGCTGTTTTCTCCTTTCGGGTTTACACGGTTTTATCGTGCTTGATTAGACATTGTTTTGGAATAGCCAGGAGATAATTTAGTTTCATAAATGGCATTCCAGTTGTTGTGGTGCGAACACAACAAAAATAAAACAAATAACAAAAAACTAAAACAAAAGGTTCTTTCAAAACGTTCAAGGAACTGTGAAAGAATACCTCCAGTCAGAAAACCTCATTTTATTGCAATTTAGAATATAAGGAAGTGCAGTCCCTGGAAATCTAACCCATGGCCTTGACATGTAGTATGCCTATACTTTTTGATTAAGGTGATCCATGTGAAGAACCAGTTCATTCAATGACTTGCTTTTAAACCAAGTAGGATACATACAAGAAGACTACATTTAAAGAAAATTAGATTTTTCCGTTTCCCTTACCACATTTTGCTGGTAAGTAGCACAAGCCCACAAGATAGACCATCACCAAACCACAGCACTAACCAAAGAATATCTCAGTCTGTCCCTGTTATAAACTCCAGCAATCATTCAATCCAGCACACTAAGGAGGATGGGGGAAGTCAAGCGGTTGGCTCCCCTCCCACAACCACCGGCACTGCACGTTTCCCACACAGTACTGCCAGAACCTTTGACCTTAGAGCCCCAAAGAGGTTAGGCTAAACAGGACCACCCTGGCAGGCTTATGGGGGCGCCCCTGGGGAGATTCACCCCTCCTCCAGCCTCAGCAAGGGACTTGATCATTCGCACGGTGCTCAGGGCTGAATAGACCTATTTCAGGGGGTAAACTCTGTTGTGGGAGCAGTATATGTGAGCAAGGGTTTGGGTTGACACAATGTCTGCTTGCTTTCACTGGGTAATTGATCTCACTGGCTTCATGAAGTGCTGTTGGAAGAACAGTCCGACTCAAATGCTGACATCTGTCCCTACTTTCCTTATAGAGGGGCCCGTATACATGGCTATGGGCAGATCAGGTTCAGTGTTTTAGAGTACAGATTTGGATGAACTCAACCTTCAGCAACTAGTAGCAAAAATGTATTCACTGCAAAGCAACTGCTACTGGAAGAGAAAATCATAAGATCCATTTTACTTGTTCCAGTCAAGCTGTTAGATGAACCAAGCCAAATGTATTTGCTTGGTAAATTACATTTTCAGGGCTATTCTTTTATAATGTACTAGGTTTGCTCTTTTTATTTTTTCTTTCTTATGTGTTCTAAATAAATCTAATTAAAATAAGTCCCTTTCTGGGTATTAGATTCCTTTTTGATGAAACCTTGCTGCTGGCTAATGACATTTGATCTCATTTTTATTATATTAAAGTTAGAAGCAGCTTAGTATTTGGGCAATAGTAGTTTGTATTTTGGCACAAACTACAGTTACCATGGTAGATTTATGCAAGATGTAACTGCAAAAGGAAATTAAAACAATAATTATGATAATTAACCTTAAGATTTATGTTTTTGTTACTAGCTGAACATTTATGTTGTGTGTTTTGGCGTGAGATGGATTGAGATGTGTAAATCTCAGCTGTCCACCTCCAAATCTCTCTTTATCACCTGCAATGTAATGCTCTCAGGGGTTTCTCACCACACGACAAGAGGCCTAATAAAGCTGCCGGATTTCACCCCATGTTTTCTGCCTGTTAATCTCAATCACCTGGGACTTCCACTTCATCTGAAAGCAATAACTTATGTAGTTACCAATGAAAGCAATAACCAATGTAGTTACAGGTGTACTAATTGGTTCCCATGGTAGGTTTTAAAAGGAAAACTGTTTATAAAAGGAAATTTACACACTCTTTAATAGAGACATTAAGATCATTCAAAAACAATACTGAGGCAGAATTGTTTCAGTTTATACTTTTTATGCCAACAGCACTACCATTTTCCTATATCAAAATTGTATTTGCATGTCAAACTTAAAGTGAATCCACACATTACAGAATTGTGCTACCAACACTGCTTCATGGTTTAGGAGTGCAGGAACTGGTTAAAAAGTATACCTTCAATGTTATGCAAGTTATTTTAGATCAGGGGTGCTCCCTGGAGATCTACCTTCCTGCAGATTTCAGTTGCAACCAATATCAAACACACCTGCCTGTAATTATCAAGTGCTGTTTGGGTCCTAATTAATTGGTTTATGTGTTTGATCAGGGTTGAAGCTGAACTCTGCTTTAGATGATATGATGTCTCATGCTCAGAATGTCTAAAACAAAGCTCCCCAAACATGTTTAGATAGGCATGTGAACAACAGAGACAGTTCCATGATTGTTGTCTCATCAGACGGTTAGATCCCTGGGAGAGCTGATGGCAGGATGCAGGAATGTGCCGGCAGGTAGCGGTGGGGCCCAGGAAACAGTGGGACATAGACATTCGTGCTGTTGAACAATAGAAGCCGTGTGTGGGTGCGGTAAAAAAAAAAAAGCCCCTGGGAGAGAGGAGGGAAGATCAGGTTACACAGCCCCACTTACCTGCTCAGTTCAACACACACTTCAAAGAGAGAAGGAGAGACAGCAGGTTCAATGTGCACCATTCATAGAAACCAAAAAGGAGTTGGCATGCTTTTGTGTTGGGATGTGTATGTGTGTGCCTATAGCGAAAAGCTGTTGATCAATTGACGTGAGAGGAGGAAGTCCACTCTATAATGTGACACTCTGGTGCTGTTTACACTAATATGTTAAGTTTTGTTACGGTTACGCCTTGTGTCAACAC
>CAIGQW010056847.1:1809263-1823547 GCA_903798125.1 Danio choprae | reverse complement strand
ATTATATTATATTATATTATATTATATTATATTATATTATATTATATATCTGTATAACATTTTAGCAACCAAGGATAATACATAAACCCAAACACGAACAAAACACAAACTGAGGAAACTAAGAATAATTCTGACTTCAACTGTATATGTTTTTTTTAACACAGGGACTTGTCAAAATGATCACTTGAGGAATCTCCAAAATAGTTCTTCAAATTGGAGTTGCACATAGAGATGAAGATGGATTGCTTCATGCATGTCTCAGCCTGAGTCTCACCCTCACTAAACGTAAACCTGTGTTACTTCAACAGTTGCATAACAGATCATGATCAGCCTCTACCTGCACATAATGAAGTTATGATCTACGATACACCCAATGTGATGAGCGTAAAGCCTTGTGCAAGACATTTCACATCTTAATCATTCCTGTGTCTCGTCTGTTCTGTTCTGATCTGGTTTTGTCGCGGGGTGTGTAGTACAGGTAGAGATTTTGCCTAGTAACTGAATATATACAGTACAATACTTAAGCAGATGTCAGCAACAACCTATATTTAAACCTCATATCTTTCTTTTGAAATGGCTGTATCTATGTGCTAAAATAGTTTATCTAACAATAGAGGCACTTTAGAGCTGATCATTTTACAGCTTATGTTTATAATAAGCTTTTTTCTCCTCCTGAAATATTAAAGCAGGATAGCTTAAACAAAATGAAAACTTGCTCTTAATTTTCTCAAAGACATTCCAGATGTTCTTCAACAAACTTTATTTTGTGGAAAATACTAGCCTGATCTCATGAGGAAATGTAACTATTTTATATATTGTCATAAAAGTGGCTACTTTGTTCAAATTCATGCCATTTTCGAAAAATCCCCCAAACCCCACCTATAACCCTACCCTAATTTTAGGATGAGCAAGTGATTCTAAAATATATAAATGAGATTGTACAAATTAATACAAATTAGGCACTAAATCAAAAAGCTACGAATTTACTTGATATTGCTTTGAAAGTACAGTAAGAAACATGAGAGAACATTAATGATTGTGGCACAAAGACAGATTGCATTTTAAATTCTGAAAGTTACAGCAGTCACAAATGAGAAGGAATTGTACAGACTCTTGCTTTGAGGGACTTTGAATGAACATATAGTACTCTATTACATAGCAGAACAGGAAACACATGTTTCTGAAGGAGCTTCTGATAAACATTTACATGCACTGGTCATGAAGCTTCTTAAGATGCCAAACTCCTGTGTAAATTGCTTTCATCACTAAAGTGAATTTTGGTTTCCCTTCATATGGGAACTTCGACGTGCGTCTGTAAACAGACTACAGGAGATTGCTAGACGACCAATCACTCTGAAGAGAAAGAAAATGGGTCAATGAATGCCAAATGAGTTGACAGAGCTCGGCTCCGCAGGTACGACTGATTAGTCATTAGTGGAGTATATCAGTGGCGTCCGCAGAGCGAGCATCAGATTTTTTTGCTTCAGACCTCACACTGAGACCGAAGAGCTCCTGATCTGCGATCCTGATTTCCAAAAGAAACCAGCTTTATCACCAGTGCTGGTGAAGACGCAACAGCAGCGGTCGAACTGGGCTTCTTTCCCGTCCCCTGGGCATTTCACTGGTGTTTAATAAAAGAGCAGTTTTCTCTAAAAGAGCAGATCCCCTATGAGAGCAACATGGCCGAGCAGCACATCTTTTTAAGGATGTCGTTCCGGACGTGCATTTCTGGATGTGGTAGTTTCCTAGCCCCGGATGATAGGCACGAGTATTGCATCACATGTCTGGGGGTCCAGCATGTGGAGGCGGTGTTCTGGTTGCCACCCTCCGGCTCCGGATTTAGAATTGGACATGTTAGCTGTGTTATTCCGGGCTGCTTCGGCTGTGGGACTGGAGATGGCTTGTCCCCCAGCTCCGTGGCTGAACCGCTTAGATGGGTGTTACGTGGGGGCCAAGAAGTAGGTGAAGACTTCCAAGCCCCCCGTTCTCTTCTTCCCGGAGGTACACAGTGAGCTTACGCAGGCATGGAGGGCACCTTTTTCTGCCCGGACCTCGTGCACTCCCGCTCTCACCACACTCGATGGTGGAGAAGTCAATCTTTGCCCGCAAAGCGCCTCCACCTGGAGAGGTCCACCTAAACTCCCGTCCAAAGTGTGTAGGATGTCTGAGTCTCTCACAGCCAGAGCCTACACTGCGGCAGGCCAAGCTGCTTCCACTCTGCACGCTATGACCACCTATCAACGCTACCAAGCGGAGAAGTTGGCCGAGATGCAGGAGGGTGGTTCTTCCCTGGGCTTAATGCACAAGCTCCGCACGGCGACCGATTATGCTCTCATGACCACCAAATCAGCCGCCCGTGCCCGGGGGAAGACGATGGCCACACTGGTGGTCCAGGAAAGCCACCTTTGGCTTAACCTGGCGGATATGTGGGATGCTGACAAAGCTCGCTTTCTCAATGCACCCATATCACAGGCTGGCCTGTTCGGGGACACCTTTGGGCACTTTACCCAGGAGTTTTCGGCGGTGAAAGAGCAGTCGAAGGTGATGGGAGAGGTCATCTATCAGTGGTCTCAGAAAACTGCTCTCCCCGCTGCCCCATCCACCTCGACTGCTCCTCACCGAGGGCGCCCACAACACCTGCTCCGCCTCCGCTACCCGCTCCACCAGCAGCGCTAAGCCACCGGCAGGACTGGAGCGCCCCCGCCCCAGGGTGCCATTAAGTCCGGTAAATGGACCGCGAAGCGTCCCTGAGACAAGCCATCCAGAGAAGAGGGGACCTGCTTTTTCCTTGGTGGGAGGCTGAGGACCGATTCAGTCCACAACAGTGACTTCAATTCCACCGCTGGCCTCTGGGCTGGCGGTACCCAAATTTTCAATAAAAGAGAAGTTTCCTCTCTCTCCGGATGTGCAAACCCGAGCCTTGCCAGTCTGGGACGCTCTGCCTTCCAGCTTTCAGCGCCGGGCCATATCGCCACAGGCTTCCAGGGTGCAAAGGACCGGCTTTTCTTTCTCTCACCCCAGCCTCATCGCGGGATCCAGGGAGGAAGGTAAGAGACAATCTCTTATTTTCAGCTCCTCCTCGGGACACACTGCTTCCCGAGGTGGGCACTCCCCTTCCCAGCTGCCCCTCTGCTGGCATGTCAGTGATCGCTCCAATGACGCCATTAGCGTAAACTCTGCCAGCCTGGTTAGCGCTGCCCAGCCCATCGCGGTGGCTCATGCGGATGATCAGACTCGACTTAACGCAGCTAAACAATCTGTTCTAGGCCTCATTGTATCATCAGAAGCAGCGGGTACTAATATATTGTTTCCTGTATTGAATTTTTTTTAGTCCCCAACTTTTAATATTGTTCATTTAATAAGACAAACACATTTTTTGTTGTTGTGTTAAAAAAAATCATCCTTGTTCAGTTTTTGCTTCTAACTGACCCCATATCAGCTCTTTCACTCTGACTGTGATATACAGGTATCTTGACCTATTGTTCAATCACTGGCTTTAGATCAGTTATAGACTCTAATGGTGGTTGGTTCAAGAATGGTATAAACAAAATGGGATGAGGACTCAGAAACCACTGTGGCTGTAAATGAAGTCCATTGGTGGAAGAGAAGAAGAAAAAGGGCTTATGTTTGACATGAGGAGACAATGGCAAAGTGTCTCTGTGTCATTGCATAATCTACTCAAAACCATGCATGTTATTATACACCTACACAGACATACTAAAGGCCTACATGACATACGGAAGCATTTGGACACATACGCCACATTTAACCATCTCTAAAAATCATTTTATTACATAACAAAATATGAAAACAAGTGCGTTTTCAAGCTAAATAGTTTAACAAAATGATCAGGCTGTTTGGAAGCTTGTTTTTTGCCACTGAATAAAAACAACATCTTATGTCTTACATTTTTTAAAATAAATCACAATATTCTGAGTTTATAACAGAATTTTGTAAAACATCTTGCAAGGTTGAGTTTAAATCTGACTCTTAAATTTATATCATGCCATTTATATCTCAAAATTCAAAGTTTATATCTTTAAAATTCTGAATTTTATCTTACAATTTTTATTTATTACAAAAAAGGGATGTAAAATGTAAGTAATTTTTAAAATGTTGTTATGTTAACTTTATAACTAAATATCTGGATTATCCAGATATTTTCAATCAGGTTTAGTTCAGGGCTCTGTTCTGGCCATTTTATTATTTCATTATCTGTCTGATTAAGCATGGAGAGCAGGAAAGGAACCACATGTTACTGAAGGAGCTTCTGATAAGCATTTATATGCGCTCTTTCATGAAACTTCATAAGTGGCCAAACTCCTGCTGGATTTGCTTTCCCCACTAAAGCGAACTTTGCTCCAGTTCTCTGTCACCACAACATGCTCCTCAGCAAAGGCCAGTCTAGTTTTTTTTTACTCTCTCAAATTAAAGTTTGTAAAACGTAAGTAATTTTTACAACTTTGTTATGTTGCAGGCGAAATGAGCTTCCATTTTTTTTTTATAATTATAAAGACATATATATTAATTAAAATTATTGAAATATATTTATATACTATCAGATTGTGACATGTTTATAATGAATCTTATGAAATTCTCTATTTGGTTACTTTGCTATAAACTTCATTCATCTGCTAAATAAAGCATATCAACACATTTGGAAGAGGCTGACTCACTTATTTTTGTACTAGCCACTTGGTCTGATATCATTATGCCCAACTTAACTGTCTGAATAATTTTTGGGACAGTGTAACTGACCATACCCACATGTGCAAACAAACAGGTAGAATTGAATGGACTTGCAGTTGCCCCTAAAATAGACACAAATGAAGCCGGGACAGAAGTATAGACTCCACAAACAAATATAGGCGCATGGACAAACAAAAAGGTTCTAGAGATAGAAAGTCAGCAGTCACAAATACCACAAATCACTCACACTAGACCCCAAATTTAGACACTCAGACATCCGTACAAATAGCCCTCCCCCTGCACTGTTTCTTTAAATGTCTCTCTGTCTCATAGAAACACATACCCTTAACTGAAGCACAAGCAGCTAAAATCCTTGACACTGTAGACGCTCATTTAAGTTTTGTACACAACCTATTTCACTTAACAAACTAAACATTCCAGACTGTTTAGCTACAGAAGATTCAAATAGATCTAGCTGGAAAACAGTGTGTGCTTATCACATAATGAAAAGTTAGTGCTACAGATTTCCCAGCGGGCAGGCACCTTGATGTAAAAACAACTTCAAATTGGCATCCACACATTGATGTCCTATTGACCACCAAAATAACGACACAAAGAAGAAACTTTTTATTTATCTAAAAGCTTCAATTAAAAATGTACACAATTTTTTTTATCCCTACAATGCATGTAAGCTGCCTTGATGTCAAAATTACATCAAATTGACATCTAACATTGGCGACAAAAAACGATTACAGGACAGTCCAGTAATTGTTGATGTGTTTTTTTTAATCCAATGTTAGATGTCAATTTGATGTAATTTTGACATTAAGATAGTCAGTTTACATGAAATCGATTAGCATTTTTTTGATTAGCAGGTTTTATTAAGGGTAATCTGAAGCCTTTGGTCCAAACATTACAATTCCATTCTGAACATTTTCCTACCAGTCTGTCCTACTTACCTGCCTGTTCATGAACAAGGTTCAGACAGAGAATGGCGGACAAAGATCAACAACTTACCTATCTTTTTTATGTTTGGCATTGTAATTACAAACTCTATTATAAGGTTTTCTCTCTGGTAAATGTTACGTGATATATTGTAGTGATGCCGTCTAGTGCACATTCATGTGTTCAGGAGTCTTAGCTTTGAAAGGCGATTTGCAGGTTGAGACGCAGGCTATCAGGCTAACATTAGCATTCCATAGGATGCCAAGATCTCCTATTGCACTTTTAAAATTTGATTCATCAAGATTATTTTGACTATTTTTCATATGGGTGTCTCCATTCTAAACATTCTAAATAGTAGAAATATGTACAGACATGGCTATTAAATCTCTTACATTTTACTTAAAGTACAAATTAAATCAAAACTAACTATATAATTTTGCTAGCTCACATTGCTAGTTTTGTGGTGAACCATACCTCAGTGCAGGTCATTAATAAAAAAAATTGTTTGCTCTTCTAATCTTGAATTTAAATCTGAAAATGCACTTCCTGTATTTTTGTTTTCAGTTAAATTCTCAGATTTTGTCTGTCTGAGGTGATGGGCGTGGCTAACTTAACCACGCCCCTCCAGTTGGACAGTTTAGACAACAAACAGAAATGGTGAGAAGGAGGTGTCTTTTAGGATGTAATAACTCTCCCGAAACCTTTTTTCCTATTGTTTTGCTTGAAATGCTTACTTTACTACATCCAATCAGCTCGCAGAAGAAAAAAACAAGCCACGCCCCCTATTTTCTCATATCATATTCAGTTTCTCTAGGAACTGCGTCACAATATAACAAACAATACCAGTCGCATATTCCGGTTCATGCGGACTTTAAACATTTTTCTCACGTCTGTGACCTGATGTCTTGCTTTTCTCCACAGCTTATCTTCTACTAAAAGCTGAGATGTTTCCAGATGGGATAGCACTGTACAGAACGGAGCAGATGTTTCTTTATGACCCCTTGACTCATGGGCCCCATCGGCTGCCAGCTGAGGAGTGACATCATTCAGAGATCTAGGCCCTGTTGATGGAAACCCCCTATTCCTCAGACTCTTTGCAGTCTAAGATTAGGCATGGGGAGAGAAGATTCATAAATCTTGTCTACTGAAACAGATACATGCCATAAAGGCAATCTGTCAGGCCTTGTGATAAATATCTGTGTCCCAATATCATTCAACGGCACTACTTTGAAGCACTGGCTGTTGTGGAAAGTGGAAGGTGGTAGAGGATTGCGAAAGGGTGGGATTTGGGATTAGTTTCGACAAGAGGCTCTTCATCAGCTGATAGCCTTGACTTTTCTCCATCAAACTGCTAAACAACCATTTGGCTTCAAAGAGCAGCAGCACCATTCTTTATGGCCTGTTGTGGAAGTGGAGGCCTTGGACTTCCATCCCCCTGATTGCAGGAAGGTTTTGCAGTGTTGTGTGGTTCGATTGTATTGTTTGGGTTCCATTGATAAGAGATTGCACATAATCCCAGCTGCCATAGCGATTTAAGTTACAAATCACTTTCTATCGGAGTTCATGTTTTATTGTGCAGTTAAAGACAGATTTCACACAAAAAAATAATTCTGTAATTTACTCACCCTTCACTTGTTCCAAACTTTTAAGAGTTTTTTTTACACAAAAGAAGATATTCGGAAGTGTGAAACCTGTAACCAATGACTAACAATAGTATTTATTTTTGCTACTATGGAATTCAATGTTTGCAGGTTTTCAGCTTTCTTCAAAATAGCTTTTGTTGTGTTTGACAGAAGAAATAAAATCTTAATGGTTTGGAACCTCTTGAGGGTGAGTAAATGATGACAGAATTTTAATTTGTGGGTGAACTGTCTCTTTAAGAGTTCATTCGTTATAACACACACGAACACATACTTATGAGGGCAGTTCCGATGCAAAATATCACATGAAAAATGATTTGTTTAGCTTTCAGATGAGCTGTCAGATTTAGACACACCAAGTTGAACAAGTTCAGATTTGACCTCAGGCAAACCTCATAAACTTAAGGAAGATGAGCATGTGAATGAGAAGTGTGAAGGTGTCATGGTGGGAAAGAGGTGTGAGGTGCCACAAAACTGGTGTGAGCATAAACATTGCACTTCAGCACTTGCTCTGTGTGTGGGAGACCGAGATAGTTCCTTGCTTCACAGCAGAGTTGCTGCTATTATTAGTGATGCATGCTAAGGCAATCATCGGTCTTACTCATACTATTTTAAAACTCCTAACTCAATGTGTTAAAGTTCTGCATGCTACTGTACGTTCCTACTATGGACACTAATGAGATCTCAAAGTGACCAAATTTTGTAGAGATGTACATTTACATCTTAGCGGGCACCTAAACGTCAAAACGACAAAAATGCACGTCAAAAATGCTAATCAATTTGATGTCAATTGACTACCTTGATTTCAAAATGACATCAAATAGACATCTAACATTGGCATCAAAAACACATCAAGAATTGATTATAGTACAGTCCTTTAATCCTATTTTGACTTTAAGTTTAACTTTAAGTTTTTTGATGAAAGTGTTAGATGTCAATTTGGTGTAGTTCACAAGAACTACTACAATTACAAAGGCTCCGACATTGATAGAATAAAAAATAGAAACAAAAGCTAGGGTAGGGAGGGAATAGGGAAGGGTTGAGAAGCATTTTTAATCTAGTGCTAATGGAAGAGCTGAGTTTTCTGTTGCCAACTAAAAATAGGTAGGCCAGCCAGCAGACATGCTCCTGTTTGGGCACAGTGGGCTATGGTCAGCCTATACCAAATCTAAACAGGATCAGTGCGGGCTAGCCCAGGTATGACCAACTGCTGCAGGCTCACTACCTACATAGCAAAATATCTCTGGCCCAGCTCTGGCCCACACAATCAGCTTTTGCTTGGCCCACATGCCGCAGTAAATTACGGTACATGACAGGACCAAGTCTGGCTTCCAGACAAGGGCCAAACACGGACCATATCTGGGCCAAATCTCAGCCAAGTTAATATCCCAGAACTGAGCCACAACTGGGCCAGATATGTTGGTGTGTCACAACTGCGTAAATTGATAAACCCATAAATCATTGCGCTTTAGGCGTGCTATTTCTCGAAGCAACCTGATTGGTAGATTTTTTATTTTTTATTTCAAAATAATAAAATGTATTTTAAATGTGGGTCAAGATAGGCCAAACTTACAGGGCCCACATATCAATTATTAACATCTGGGCCAAATACTACATTTTACATCTGGGCCAAGTATTGTGTGTCACCTTAAAGACTGTGCCACCTCTGCCAAACCAGAACCATGTTTGGCCCATATGCTGTATGCCAGTGCTGGATGAATGCCTGCTGTGCCTGTTTTATGCCAAATCTGGGCCAGAACTATTTGCTACCAGGGATGGACCACTTTTATGATACCATTCACTGCAGGGAAAAACAAATGCAACCTGGTTGTCTTGCTTAGGACCAAAAATAAAAATAAAAATAAATCATTAGTCCTGGTTCACATTCACACTGTCATTCACAAATTAAAAACAATTTTTTAAGTTAATACAAAACAGAAATTTGCTTGAACATTCTGTCCTTTTTAGCATCACGTTATAACATCATGTCTTGTTCCTAGTTAATTTAGATATATTTGGTCAGTGTTGCATTCATTTTTTAGTCTTAGTTTGATTGAAAGCCATCTTTTCAGCGGTTTCAGCCAAGCAAGCAATTTCTGTGTTTAAAAGACATCTAATAGACGTCCACACATGTAGGTCTTGGCTAAAACAGAGCTAAATTCAGGCTGTCAGGGAAATCTAATAGATGTCAACGAATACTTTGGGTTTAAGCTTTTTCTGCTGATGAACAGAATTTTCTTTTTTACAAGAATCTGCAAACCAGTATTGGCCATTGAACTTTCCTATGTGGATATCAATGGTTACAACTTTTTTTCAACATATATGTAGAGACTAAATGGTGAGTACGTTTTCATTTTTGGCTGAACTATCCCTTTAAAAAATGGTATGTTTGTGCAAAAGTCACAATGCTAACCTGTACTGAATATTTTTTATATTGCTTTTCTGTTGATACAGTGTACTAATTGTCTAACCACCAAAACCACCTTGTAGAAAACAAGTGCTCTAAAACAGGATAATATGAAAGACATGGCCATGAACATAAAGGTAAAAAAAAGTGAAAAGTTCACCCCAAAATAGCAATTCTAACATTTACTCACCGTCCACGTATTCCAAACATGTACAGTATGAACCTGATATTTTAAAGAACCCTATAATGAATCCATTGTTAGTTTCCCATTACCTTCCACAATATTTGTTTCCCTATTATGTAAGTCAATGGGAACCACAAACTATGTGATTAATATTACACAAAATATATATTTTCTGTGTTCAGCAAAGAAAGAAAGAAAGAAAGAAAGAAAGAAAGAAAGAAAGAAAGAAAGAAAGAAAGAAAGAAAGTTTGAAAACAACTTGAGGATGAGTAAATATTTTCTTTTTTGTGAGTGAACTATCCCTCTAAGTGTATTTAAAGCATGGGTATATTTCCCACACTTTCAAAACTGCACCTCATCATAATTTCATATTAAAACATTATTATAATCTTTTAAATAAATTGCTTTAAAGAAGTAGAGTCAACGGAAAGTTCATCCAATTTTTTTTTTTTACTTATTTATTTACTTATCTTTAACTCATGCTCAAGTAGTTCCATACTTTTTAAAATTTCTTTCTAGTCGTCTATGGGTAATGGTTTCCAACACTCTTCACAATTTCTCCACTTGTATTCAACAGAAGAAGAAACTCAAACAGGTTTGGAAAATAAAGCTAGTCATTAACCCACACTTTCAAAACTTCCCCTACTATTTTAGGCATGTTATGTTTCTGACGACATTTGACTGATAAATTCGTTCTGCCACATAAGGTCACAAGCTCAGCTGACCTCAATGATACGCCATGTGAATCTTCAGTGCTCAAAGGTCAGCAGTCACACATGTACTGCATCAGTGATGGCTTTGACAAAAAGTTTGGGTGATTCACTCTTTTTTTTTTTTTTTTGCTTCACAATAAAATAACACCAAGGAGACAAATCATTGGAAAAGAAAATAACATTGTGGCTTTAATAGCTCTTAGGTTCATTAACAGGCGTAATCTGTCCACACATATACACACGCACACAAACACAATAAGATATTCTGAGACTGTCAGAAGTAAAAACCCCATCCAAAAAACTGGTCCTGTTAGCGAACTACAGTCAATATGGATTCAAAAAGTTCTGATTCACATTTTCATTGCTGTTACTTCATTGAAGTCATCCATGTTTGTTCAGATAACTCTCAAGGGACTATGGCAAGCCATTTTACATTTCATCTATAAACTGCACTAGCATGTATGTTCATGTTACCTATCTTTTAGAAACTAGTATATTTTAAATGACTCCCTTCAAACATCAGTTTTAAATACTCCCATGAGTGTGCAAGTATTTTAATGTGACTGTTATTTGGAACGTGTCAATTTAAATTTTCCATGGCGACTCGTCAAGTTTATCACGACACGCCACAGCCCAGATGATTCATAGATACGTTGTTTTTTGTTTGTTTGACAAACATACTAATTATATGTTGATATATCTGATATTCAGATTCTCAAATATGTTTAAGAGCATGTGTTTTGTCATTTAAAGAGCTTAATAATGATCATATTATTTGATCTGTGATGGGTGTTGTGTTAGTCTGCGCTGCGAGGGAGAGATGAGAGCAGCTGGATTTACAACATGTTAATTCATCGACTTCTCCTGTAATACATGAAAGTAAGTGAGAGTTTAACTGCGAGAAGTATAGTTAGTAAGTAAACATTCTAGAAATATAACCAGTGCGTATCTGATGTGAATTAAGCACGCTATTCTTTAAAATGGATTATTATTGCCATCCTCATTGACTATTTACGTGTATTTACAAACAATAAATGTTATGTATTGCTAGTGCTCATGTGTATATAAATGTCTGAAATCTAAAAATAAGGGTTATTTGTTTGGAAACCAGGCGGCGTGGTGGCGCAGTGGGTAGCACTGTCCCCTCACAGCAAGAAGGTCGCTGGTTCGAGCCTCGGCTGGGTCAGTTGGCATTTCTGTGTGGAGTTTGCATGTTCTCCCCGTGTTCGCGTGGGTTTCCTCCGGGTGCTCCAGTTTTCCCCACAGTCCAAAGACATGCAGTGTAGGTAAATTGAATAAACTAAATCATGTGCTGTGAATTGGGTAAGCTAAATTGTCCGTAGTGTATGAATGTGAGTGTGTAGTGTGTGAATCAGAGTGTATGGGTGTTTCCCAGTAATGGGTTGCAGCTGGAAGATCATCTGCTGCGTAAAACATATGCTGGATCAGTTGGCGGTTCATTCCGCTGTGGCAACCCCTGATGAATAAAGGGACTAAGCCGACAAGAAAATGAATGAATGAATGTTTGGAAACCCAATGAAATTGTGATTTATAACAAGCGGCATGCGTCTTTTTGCTGGCTCAGCACCAGACATCGCGGGAAAGCAGATTTGAATTTAGCAGCTGATCGTCGTACACATCAAATGATTAAGTATTGGTATAATTATTCATTAGCTTCTAATGGTTATATTTTTAGAAACTAGTACTTATTTATTAGATACAATTATTTATTAAATGCATGTATTTATTCATTAGCCATTAGTATGTAAATAAATAGTACTATCTAATAATTTACTACTTATTACTATAGTAACAAGCTAGTTTTTGCCATTGACTGCTAGGGGAAAAAGTATTACTATCTTTTACAAATGTACTAGCATAAACATATAGTGTAGTATAGTATAGCATAAACATATAGTGTAGTATAAACAATAAGTAAATTAGCATAACAAAAGATACCATTAGATTTTATTAATGAAATGTTAAGACAGCTTGCCATACAGGGGCCATTTATTCATTAGATACTAGTTCTTATTATCAGTTACTAGTACTTATTCATTCGATACTCATACTTATTAATTAGATAGTAGTACTTATATCTAACAAATATCTAATGAATAATTACTAGTGTGGCCTCACGGTGGCGCAGTGGATAGCACGTTCGCCTCACAGCAAGAAGGTCGCTGGTTCGAGCCCCGGCTGGGTCAGTTGGCGTTTCTGTGTGGAGTTTGCATGTTCTCCCCGTGTTGGCGTGGGTTTCCTCCGGGTGCTCCGGTTTCCCCCACAAGTCCAAAGACATGCGGTATAGGTGAATTGGGTAAGCTAAATTGTCCGTAGTGTATGAGTGTGAATGGGTGTGTATGGATGTTTCCCAGAGATGGGTTGCAGCTGGAAGGGCATCTGCTGCGTAAAACATATGCTGGATAAGTTGGCGGTTCATTCCGCTGTGGCGACCCCAGATTAATAATAAAGGGACTAAGCCGAAATGAAAATGAATGAATGAATAATTACTAGTGTCAGTTATAAAGATCATAGTACCAACATAATAGGTACTAATACCTAACGAATAAGTACCAATTTCTGATAAATAAATAGTAGTATCTTATAAATATGTACTACAGGAGTATAGAAAAAAATACTAGTAACATGAAAACCGATGCTATTATTTATTTTTAACAGATGAAATGTTAAAACAGCTTGCCATACAGGGGCCATTTTTGAGTATCTTGGTCTGTGTTTCATTCATACACTCATACTGACACGGAAGTGTGTAAACGAAAACATGTCTTTCACTTATTCAAATTCCAAAGCCATTGAAGAAGATTGTCCTCCATTAAATACGTATTTCCTCCCATATAAGGCTGTGTGTCATTAGCCCCTCCCCCACTGCCGCAGGGGTGGGACTCTGAGCACAGACTGCTAATTAAGACATTTTTGAGTGACAGCACATGGCTCCTCCTCTTCTCTGTGGTGTGTCTCAATGGGCTTTAGGTTTAGCTCCACCAGGGGTGGGATCTGGAGGTGGTCCGCCACCCTGGGTCAGTCGATAAAAGCTGTTTGACAAACAAATAATATTGATAAAAATAAAAACAATTACAATTATAACTTGTGCTGTTTATTGATTGATGTGGATCAGAACTGTTGGTTAAACTATTATGATCAGAAATATCATGAGTCATACTGAAGCATAGATATGAAAGAAAGAGATGTAGGAGTGCTAGCACTAGATGGCGCTGTACTCACAAGTCCTTTATGTTGTCAATTTGGGCTTGAACTGCTACAATGCTGCTGTCCACTTTATCCTGTAAATGAAGAGAGTGACATTATTTACAATACATTTTAACAGTAACAACAATATGCATCATGTATCTGCATATAAATAGTGATTTAATTTACAAAAATATAGACATTGCTGATGGATATGAAGATAATGTATTACATGCATACACATTATAAGCCCAAAGTGAATCCAAAGCTCTCATTTTGTATGGCAGACTGTTTTAACATTCAGTCTATAAAATGTGTAAGTATTTTTCCATTAGTACTAGCACTTATTCATTAGATACTACTTATTATACCTAATGAGTAGACACAAGTACTTATTCATTACATATTAGTTCACATAGTAGCTCCTAGTTTTCTCAAGAAACAAAAAGTAAATTGTCATTTTGACATATACATATATATATATATATATATATATATA